>JARYGA010009768.1:0-44188 GCA_030545235.1 Helianthus tuberosus
TCATGGGGTAGCCCCCATGGCAGGATTGCCAGAGTAAATGGGATAAACAAAGGGATAAACAAATCACATTTTCAACTATGGGGTAACCCCCACGGCAGGATGCCAGTTAAAGGAAACTGTTTTTGGAACAACTTAAAACGAACACCCAACCGTGAACTCACTCAACTTGTTGTTGACTCGTTACTACATGCTTTGCAGGTCTATAGGTACTTAGCTGGAGCTTGCACAAGGAAGAGTCGTTGTGGGGACATGGACAGCTGTGTGCCATGTTAAACCTTTGGATATTTAAACTACGTTTTGGTTTTACACATTATGCTTCCGCTCATAACTTAAACTAAGTTTGTTTTGGACATTAATTGTGTTGGTTGGACTTTTACAATTAATTACTTGCTTGTTCAATATGATTAGTGGTTTGATCCTGGTCAGTCACGCCTCCAAGCGGTGATACTCCGCATGTGGATTTTGGGGGTGTGACACATGGGAAGCCCCCACTAATCATCGCACGTATGCCTGGACTGGCAGCAAGGATTAACGCGATACATGGTTTACAAAACGAATATATACAATTTATAAAACGAATACTTAAACCAAACAACTATCTGTGAACTCTCTCAACTTTGTTGTTGATTCGTTGCAACATGCCTTGCAGGTCATTAGGTACCCATGGAGCTTGCTTAGGGAGGAACGGTCGTTGTGGGACATGGCGATGTGTGCCATGCTTTAGACATTATCTTATTTCATATTTAATACTTGCGATGGGTTTTACAAATTATGCTTCCGCTAAACACTTAACTATGCTTTGATTTTGAACACCTTTCATATTGGTTTGTCGAATTATGTTTACTTATCTACCTGTTCAATATGATTGGTGGCTTGATCCTGGTCAGTCACGCCTCCAAGCGGTGATACTCCGCGAGTGGATTTTGGGGGTGTGACACCTAAGGCACAAGTATGATCCTTTCATGCTTTGCCCATTCAAGGAGCTTCGTGAGTGGATCCGCAATATTTTGATCAGTGTGAACTTTGCGAATACATATCTTTCCCTTTTTCAACTTCATCCCTTATGTAGTTGAAATTCCGCTCAATGTGCTTAGTCTTTTGATGTGCACGAGGTTCCTTGATTTGAGCAATCGCACCATCGTTATCACAAAGATCTCTAGGGGTCCTGAATGGTAGGGACTACCCCTAGATCGGCAATAATTCAAGTGGTAGATCCATATGAATTATCTCAATTAAAGAAGCGGCGATGTATTCTGATTCTGTAGTGGTCAATGCTGCCCTGATTGTGATCGAGAATAATCTCGATCAGTTTGGAAACTCGTATCCATGTAACCCTTTACAACGAATTCCTTTTCACCAGATCCATATATTAGAAATATATTCTTAGTCCTTCTAAGGTATTTCAATATATATTTTAACAGTCACCCAATGACCGTTATTCGCTGGTATCTACTCGTCATGCTTAAAGTGCATAACTTGTCCAGTCTAGTGCATATCATTACATATATAATGAATCCTATAGCTGACGCATATGGGATTCCTTTCATTCTTTCCTGCTCATCCTTTGAGCTTGGACATTGAAACGCTTTCAATATTGTTCCCTTTTGAACAGGCACCAAACCTTTCATAGAGTTCTCCATCTTGAACCTTTTCAAGACTTTGTCAATGTATACACTTTAGTTTAAACCTATCAATCGCCTTGATCTATCCCTATAGATCTTTATTCCCAAAATATAGGCGACTTCACCAAGATCCTTAATGGAAAAACAACTTCCAAGCCAGGCATTTACACCTTCCAAGGTTTGGAATGTTATTTCCAAATAGTAGAATGTCATCGACATATAATATTAAGAAAGTGATAATGCTCCCACTAGCCTTCTTATACACACAAGCTTCATCGACGTTCTTGATGAATCCATATTCCCTAATCTCTTCATCAAGACAGTGATTTTGACCTCTAGATGCTTGTTTCAATTCATAGATTGATATATTTAACTTGTATACTTTGTTAGGATGTTTTGGATCGATAAACTTTCAGGCTGAACCATATAGACATCTTCCTCAAGATATCTATTAAAGAAAGCCGTTTTGACATCCATTTGCCAAATCTCATAATCATATTACGCTGGTATGGCAAATATTATCCTATTGACTTTATCATCGCCACAGGCGAAAAGGTCTCATCATAATCAACCCCTTGAGCTTGAGTGAAACCTTTTGCTATAAGTCTTGCTTTACAAGTATCCAAGTTACCATGCATATTGGTTTTCATCCTGAAAACCCACTTACTTCCAATTATTTTGGAGTTAAGAGATGGCACAACCAATTCCCATACTTGGTTGTCATACATGGATTGCATCTCTACGTTCATGGCTTCAAGCCATTTATCATAATCAGATTTTGACATTGGATCATGGTATGTGGTAGGTTCACCCAAATCTACCACGTAGCATCCATCTACGAAAAATCCATATCTTTCAGGTGGACTACTAATTCCACCAGATCTGCGAACGTTTTGGGTGTATTGATCAACCACTTGATCATTTTTCAACAACCTCTTGTTGAGTGCTAGTATCAACCAAACGTGTATCGGCTTGTGGTTCTTGATCCTCATCAAGTTCCACTGTTCTACTAATTCCTTCCATAAGGAACTTAGTTTCCAAGAACTCAGCCTTTCGAGCAGCAAATACCTTTTGCTCTGTTGGATCGTAGAAATAATATCCTATATCATCTTTAGGATATCCTACAAAGATACACTTAGTGGATCGTACTTCCAATTTGTTTGGGGTGTATTGCTTCACATAAGCTTCACAACCCATACTTTTAAATATAATAATGATGGAGCCCTTCCATGCCATATTTCAAAAGGTGTCGTATCCACTTTCTTGGCTGGGGCCATACGGGCCGCGGAGAGCAAAGCGTAACCCCAAATGATAGAGATGATGCGCTCCTAGCCATCATAGATCGAACCATATCCAAATAGAGTTTGATTCCTCCTCTATCGAAACGAAGAACTTTGATTGAGTTAATTTTGTACTTCACCTTTTGAAGACTTTGAACATTTCAAAACTTCAACTTTGTGTCTTAACAAGTACACATAACCATAACTACTATAGTTGTCGGTAAAAATAATGAAGTGTCTTTCACCATTCCTAGTCATTGGCTTAAAAGGATCACATACATCCAAATGTATGATACCTAATAAATCTTTTGCCCTTTCCCACTAAAGGGTTTCTTAGTCATTTTACCTTTTAAACATGATTCGTATATATCAAATAAACCAATTTCATTTGTTTCCAAAAGACCATTCTTTTGAAGTGTTTATATGCGATTCTGTTTATATGACCAAGGCGATAATGCCAAAGATAGGTCTTACTCAAATCCGTTTTTGAGTTTCTGGGTGATTGCTTGGTATATTAAACTATCAAATGATGTATTATTATGAACCAATTCATAAATATCATTTGAAGGCATAGGTTTGAAGTAAAACATGTCATTCATCGAAATATAAATGTCATTGTTTACAAACTTCAAATCAAAACCATATTGTCTTATAAGGGAAACTTGAAATAATGTTCCTAGTCAAACTAGGAGCATTCAAAACATTTTTAAAACAATTTCCAAACCATTTGGAAGTTTCAAAATATAGTCTCCTTTCTTGTAATGCTTATTTCTTTTGAACCTTTTGCAACAAATTGCAAACATGAGTTCCACATCCAGTATCTAATACCCATTTGTTTGAAGAAATAACATTAAGGTCAATATGTGTCATTAAGATTGTACCTGAGGTTTGCCCTGCATTCCTCTTAGTTTTTCAACTCTTTGAGATAGGTTGGACAATTCCTTTTCAAATGCCCTATCTCACCATATTCAAAGCATGGATCGTTCATGGCAACCCTTGCCTTCTTTTGGTTTCAGTGGTTTCGCTTTAGTCTTTCTTTCCATTTTCCTTTTGAATTTCCTGTTACCATTTGCAACATTTGCTTGGTGTCGGGGTGATGCCCTTTCTTATTGCCACCTTCATTAATCGTTAGAACGGATAAAGCCCTTTTACCCATATTGAGCCTTTCGAGGTGATTAATGTGGCTTTTTCATCTTAAAGACTTAAGATGAGATCGATTGGGTTTCCTCCATTCGACATGCATGTAGCGCTCGAAGCGTTCTACCCTTGCATATTATAGGAACATTTCCTTCAATTGGGTAATCATGTCGTATGCTCATGATGTTCAAAATCCTTTTGAATCTCGGGAATCATAATTCCTAAAATGAGGCAAGAGGCTTGCATAGTATTCTCGATATACTTAATACAATCGTTATAGGCATCCTTATCTTCCATAAGATGTTCATCGGGATTAGGATCGTTCAACACATAGGATATCTTTTCTTACTTGATAACGATTCTTAAGTTCGATATTAATCCATAAAGTGTCTTGATTGAAACGATCCTTTTGAAGGATTGTTTTTACTGATAGGTTACGGACGGTTTGGGTAATATTGTTAGCGGCCATCTACAAAATTTAACAAGGTTCAATTTTAGTATTTTCAATATTATTATATTTTAATTATTAATACCCTTTTATATCTTAAAGACAATTAATAATTAAAATCTAGAATCCAACGTTACATTTAAATATTGGTTAGGTGACCTTTATCCCTCTATTTAAATTAACAAGGTAGTCAACGTTTGACAATTGCAACTCTTTGCAATTTATAGCCATATGGGATCCGTTAAACATCTATATGTTTAGTTGGCATGTTTAATCCCATCAACACCTTTTGTTTGCATGCTTCGGTGACCCTAAGTTCATGGTTTCCAAATCAAGTCGTCCAACTTACACACACGTGTGAGTTTATGCACATAAGTGGTTAGGTGACCTTTATCCCACAAACATGGTAAACCCACCTCGAACATACAAGTTCCCTCAAATGTGGTTAGGTGACCTTTATCCCACAATAAGAGTTCCTAAGTGTTTCGAGTGTTGTATAAAAGGATGGTGTTTGACTTGTTTTTATTAAAGGGTTTTCAATATTTCAAAATTCTAGTTTAGAAAATATTATGTACCATACATTTGCATGCATTCAAATCAATGGTACTTTAGTGAAAACAAATTTTCATGGTTGTTTTTAATGAAACCCATTTTATTATAAAACCATTAATTTTTAATAAAACCTTTATTAAACATTTTAATGATTTTGTCAAGAACCAATTTTAAGCTTGTTGTTGATTATTAGTTTGTTAAGCATGCATATCCAAATATCATCAAACAACAAAATAAACAACCACACAAGCACAACACACATATCATTAGGTGCATAACCATAGCCAACTATTTTGACCACACTTGTTAGCCGAAACAAGTGTACCAAAAGATCCTTCCTAAAGGGTGAATATTGACACAAATAATGTGTCGTTGAACTCCCACTTGATCCCGCATCCGAATGCTTCAAGTCTTCTTCTTGTGTTGTGATTTCTTCACATTCTTTGGTCTTCCAAATGTCTTTTATATTCAGCTCCAAACTCCTTTGGACTTCAAAAATGTGTTTTGGTTATCGGGCTAAAATCCCGTTAAGAACCGTGAAGTCCCTTAGGCCCGAAAATAGCCAAAACCAAAAACGCATTTTTGTGTGCATCTTCTTTTACAAAAAAATTATCCTAATACATTTTTTCTAGTAAAAACAAAATGCACCTAATCTATTTATTTACATGCCAAATGAAAATAAATAAATTACATAACTTTACAAATGGAAGAACAAAAATAATAATTATTACAACCCATTGAAATAATTAAATATAAATCACAAACACAAATATTCAACAATATTCAAACAAGGTCATGGCTAGGTTATGAACACCAAAATATATATATCCAAATACATAAAATTCAAGAAGCAAAATGGTTCCCTTTTACAACCTACAATTTTCGGTCAAGAATGAAAAACCGAAAAATGTGGGTTTTTGTCCAAACAAAATAATCATCCAAATGAAATAATTTTTCAAGATTCATTTATGCATGTAAGAATATAATCTTGAAAAACAAAAGGATAACCATAGTGAAAATTTCAGCCATAGGGTTTTACCCAAACCCAAAAACCGAAAATTCCATATCCTATGAAGCATGCACTCATATAAGCGGCTCTAGATACCACTGTTGGGTTTTTCACATGTTTATCAAAGTATTTTATCCATATAAAAAAAACGCAGCGGAAATAATTATTTAAAACATGTTACTTACAAGATATAAAACTCATTTTATATGTAAAACCCAATCCCGGATCCATATACGAACATGCATGCTATCAAAATAAAACACAACCATAGAGTGTTTAGAATACTACCTTCCAAGGAGTAAAGGACATGAAGATGATGCTTCTTGAACGGTTGCCTTCAAGTGTAGAAGACCTCAAGCTTGTATACCCCAAGCCTTCCAACAAACACCTTGTGTTTAGCTAGGATTTCTACACTTATGAACTCACTAAAATTCCATCAAGATCAACCACCATGGCTGAAAATTTAGGAGCCATTTTCTAGAGTTCTTGCACTTGAATATTAAACTTGAAAAACCCCTCTTGATCAACCATACATGACCCGATTTTTAGAGAGTAAATTCAAGTCTTACACTTGAATTTCATCATCTAAAACTTGCTCTATGTTGGCCGTTTTTTTGAGAGCATCTCTACAAGTATTCTCTAGTTTTTCAAATGTCTTTTTTTTTACTAATTTTGTCATACAAAATTATAAAAACAAGGAGAGAGAAAGAGCCACCCATTTGACTAATAGGAGAGCATCTAACCATGCACCTTGCATGTAATTTTAATGGACCATTCTCTTGCCCAACCAAGTTGCCACTAACACATGCAAATGCATGGTTTTTCATTGGATCAAAACAATCTTGGGAAGACACCAAAGGGGGGGGGGGGGGCACTTTATTTTTTTATAAAAAAATTCAATTTCTTTTATAAAATAATTTAAGTCTTTATTAATATTATAACTTTTATAAAATTATAACATCTCATGTTATAAGATTTATATAACTTTTATTATGTTATTTAACCCATTAAATAACAAGATAAAATATTCTCTCAAAATAAATTATCCATATAATTTATTGGTTTGTCAAGTGCAATTATTTAGAAAACCAATTTCTAAATATTGTAAGTGTTAATATTTATTTGTTTGATCATGTCACAAATAAATATTATAAGTGTTTGTCTAGCTTGTATTTGGGTATGACTCGACTTGGATCATAACGTACTAGCCACATCAATTTAATATATGTCTTGGGCATACAGAGTCCAACAATTTTTAAGCACGAAAGTCAAACATTGTTTGACTTTCTGCATTGACCAGTCAATGGTCAACACGAAGTTCGTTTGAACTTCGCAACGTGAGCATAATCACGATGGTTATAGTCCTTTGTGACTATACCTACTGATTACCACGTTATTTAGGCATAGTGACGAGTCATAGTTTCGGTCAAAATGCGCGTTTATGCGTATTTTGCAACCAAACTATTCTTGGGTATCAAAACCCTTTGTTTTGATATCAAACTTGTTTTCAAACTTTGTTAAACATGTTTTAACATGTTTAACTCGTCACTCTTAGTTTAGTGCTTATATAGGGTCGTAAGATAAGCGGTCTAAACAACCACTTAGACTTTCGAACCCGACCCGTTTGGTCGATCATTAGGATCCGACCAAACATATTTGTGACCATAAGTTATATAGGGAATAACCTTTCGAGGTTATACCTTATGGTCACCATGTTTAGTTAGGGGCCATTTGGCAACATCTGAATGGTTAAGTGATGAACCAGTAAGAGGTCTGAACCATTAAGAGCCTGTATAATGCTTAATCGTTCAGAGGCAAATTTCTGACCAATTCAGATTAGAGGTCTTAACCATTCAGACTCTGTTTAAATCTTAACCATTCAGAGTCAAATGTCTGAACCATTCAGATATCTGCTCGTGAAACAAACAGTCTGAACCATTAAGTGCTGAACCAGTAAGAGGTCTGAACCATTAAGAGTCTCGTTAAGAGGTAAACAAACAGCCCCTTAGTTGTATGATAGGTATTTTATATGCCTTAGGAAAATGACCAAAATGCCCTTTTTGCGCATAAATTCATTTTAAGCATATGTAACTTAATTTTTGACATCTAAATTGATTAGGAAACATTATTAGACATGTTAAGGTATATATTACTTGTCATAGGACTAGTTAGGCGGTCCGAATGCGTTTTACGCAAACGACGCGTTAAAGAAGCGTAAGCTGTCACACCCCGACCACGTAAAACAACAAAACGTGGCGGAAACGTCGGGGAGTGTTGTAACAGAAATAATTGTTTCACAACCATGGAAATTAAAGTTATGTTTTATTCATCAAACAAGAGAGTTACATTGTCTTAAACAAGAAACAAAGAGTACATAACATAATTTAACTAGTTATTGCTTCGTTTTAAGTCACTAAGGCACAGGTCCGCCTAAGTGTGTCTCGATCATCCTATGCAACAGTTCCTGAAAACACATGTGAAAATAGGTACGTCAGCATAAAAATGCCTGTGAGATACATAGGTTTCGTGAAAAATAGGATTCATGACTTGAGTTTAACGAAACTGTTTAATAAAAAGTAGCCATGAATCTTGTTGAGTGGTTCCTTTTATAAATCATTTGAACAGTGATAAATAAACCAAATGATATATATGTATAAAAGAATAATGTATGGTTAAGTGAATAACCATGTAAAATGAGTTTGTATAAGTTAAGTATTTGTAAAACGATGTTTATGTGAAGATTGTATTGTAGATGTAATATGTCTAAATTGAAATGGTTTAAATAATGCTACGATATGTAATACCATAAAAGCACTTATATATAGGAAGTACCAGCGGCATATCCACCATGTTTTTATCGTATTACACGTCGCCTCGTTACTTAAATCACTTACCCAAACAACCACCAAAATGTAATGTTTAACAATTGTAGAAATGTTTATGTATGGTCAAATACGGTTTACACAGTTCAACAGTTACAAACGGTTAACAAAATCAAATGGTTATAACGGTTCACATGGTCAAATGGTTATAACGGTTCACATGGTCAAATGGTTACAATGGTTCAAAATGTAATATAATGTGTTCATATGCTGGATGAGCATATGCAACAAATTGTAATGTAAAACAATGTACTAAGTATGCTAAGTTAACATACAAAGCAGAAAAGTCATGTAAATCAATGTGCTAGCATGCTCAGTCAACATACATAGCAGAAAAGTCATGTAAATCAATGTAATGTAAATCATGTACTATAAGTGTACTAATGAACATAGCAAGTTTATGATGTGAAAACATGAAAGCATGAAAGTAACAAGTAGGCACATGTGTTTCACCCCAAAACAGTTTGGAAAACAGTAAAAGAGGGGTCTATGTACTCACTTGAGATTGCTTAGAAGTCCTAGGATAACCACCAAGCAAAGCTAGAAGATCACGGAATCAAACGGCGCCTAATATAGGTAACTATGTTAATAAACCGGACCTAAATCAGAGGATTGGATAGAATGAGTGTTCGTAAACCAAATGAGTGTGGGAACTCGTGTAATATGGTTTAACAAAGCCTACATACTAAAATGAAACCTAACCTAAGTGCTTACGACCCATTTAGGTAGCTTATGCTACTTTAACGCGTCGTTCGCGTAAAACGCGTTCGGAATGCCTAACTAGCCCTATGATAAGTAAACTATGCCTTAACATGTCTAATATTGTTGCTAAATCAGTTTAGATATCAAAAATTATGTTACATATGCTTAAAATGAATTTTGGCGTAAAAAGGGCATTTTGGTAATTTACCTAAGGCATATAAACTACCTATCATGCGACTAATCAAACCTAAGTGACCATAAGGTATAACCTTGGAAGGTTATTCCCTACGCTACTATGGTCACTTAACATGTTTGGTCGGATCCTAATGATCGACCAAACGGGTCGTGTTCGAAAGTCTAAGCGGGTGTTTAGTCCGCTTGACTTTCGGCTCCACACAAGCACTAATCTAAAAAAAATGACGAGCTAAACATACTAGAACATGTTTAGTTAAGTTAGAAAACAGGTTTTGATATCAAAACAAACGGTTTTGATATCCTAGAGTAGTTTGGTTACAAAATACGCAAGAAAACGCATTTTGGCCGAAACTACGACTCGTCACTGAGCCTAGATAACGTGGTAATCAGTAGGTATAGTCACTAGGGACTATAACCATCGTGATTACACTCATTTTATGAAGTTCAAATGAACTTCGCGTTGACCATAAACTGGTCAAAGCAGAAAGTCAAACGCAGTTTGAGTTTAACGACAAAAACGAATGAAAAGAACGAAAGAATACTTACAGAAGGTCCCCGCAAGCTCTTGATCCGATTTACTCTCAGGTATGAAGCATAAACTTCAACTTAGAGAGACAAAATCAGATTCAAGTGTGCTTTGGGAGGAAGTGAGGGTGGGTATTTATAGGAATTCAAGAACCGTTAAGATCGTTCATCGAAAACTGAGCTTTGATCTAGACCATACATGTGTGCCCATGGTTTTCTAAAACCATGGGAGCCCCTAATATGGACTATGTTCATTGAATACCAGCCCATGGTTTTGCAAAACCATGGGTTAAAACCATCAACACTTCAAAATGGACTAGGTTCATTGAATCTGCCAGAAATTTCAAAAATGGTCCCTGCACTTGTAAAACTTGATTTTTGGTACTTTTTAGCCCCGTTAACCCCATTTCAACGCTCTAAAATAAATTTAAAGTATAGGGAACTTAAAATATGCTCAAAAACATCTCGGATGTCGGTTCGTTTGGTCGTACGGTTGCGTTATTCGCTTAATTACGACGGAAGTCGTAACGAACGCAAAAACGATCCAAATTAAGCGACGAATGGAATTTTATCATGACAAACACTAAAATAAAATATTTTAATGCTTACATAAATTTTTGGATGTCCGGATGTATTCAGAACGTAAGTTATGCGCGAAAATGCAAACTTGTGCACTTTTTGACGCTTTTAGTCCCTGAATGACCCAAAAGTTTTTTTTAGCATACCGATCCCCTCAAAGCATATTTCTAAGCTATATAAAGGATATTTATGGTATGTTTAACTTATGGTCATGTTTTGGAATGTCTGTTCCAGTACGAATCATCATACTTTCGCAGTTTGTCGAATTTAGTCCCTGTAAGCGAATTAACTTGATTTTACCATACCAAAGCCTTCAAAACTTATTTCTAAGTTATGTAAAGGTTATTTAAGGTATGTTAAGCATATGTCACTGTTCCAGAGTGTTTGTTGCATTAAACTGGTTATATTTACGCATTAGATTGCGTATAACCTTCCAGAAAGCGATTTAAAGTTCGAAATCGAACAAGAATTGATATGTGCAAAGATCACACATATTTATACAAATTCCAAGTATGAAACACAATATTTCATTAATTTGGTATTTGTTTGCTGGTTGCAGTGACCCAGGTGTCACAGTCTCCCCTACTTCAGGAAATTTCGTCCCGAAATTTATTCGTAGGAGTCTGTCTGTGACTTTGTGTTAAATGATCATCAGCGATACGCAAGGCATAATCCTGTCATTTTCCTCAATGGATATTCTTCAGAAGCGAAAATGATCGAACGGAGTCATTTTCCTCAACGGGTTCTTCGGAAATGAAAAATGAAGGAGTTAACTAAACGGATATTCATTTCCCTCAACGGATATTCTTTAGAACGAAAATGAACAAACGGAGTCATTTTCCTCAACGGGTATTCTTCAGAATTGGAAATGAAGGATTAAACAAACGGATATTCATTTCCCTCAACGGATATTCTTCAGAACGAAAATGAACAAACGGAGTCATTTTCCTCAACGGGTATTCTTCAGAATTGGAAATGAAGGATTTAACAAACGGATATTCATTTCCTCAACGGATAATCTTCAGAAACGAAAATGAACTAACGGAGTCATTTTCAACGGTTGCTTCCTCAGGTACGGAAATGAAGGATTTAACAAACGGATATTCATTTCCTCAACGGATAATCTTCATAAACGAAAATGAACTAACGGAGTCATTTTCAACGGTTGCTTCCTCAGGTACGGAAATGAAGGATTTAACAAACGGATATTCATTTCCTCAACGGATAATCTTCAGAAACGAAAATGAACTAACGGAGTTATTTTCAACGGTTGCTTCATCACAGTTGGAAATGAATTGGGTTAACTCTAGATACATGACAGAACTTGCTGTGATTTCTTGTGCACTAAATTCCATAATTATGTATGCATCTATAATTACGTAATTCCTTGCACACTCCGCACAGTTTGTTTTGTAATTGTTTAGGGGAAGAAAATCAAACCTGTGATGAGAGTGACTAGACTACCATAGGGTCCTTTTAATTAGATCGACAGATGATCTTTTTAATTAGGCCACCAAGGAGTCCTTTCAGCTATATCATCACATGATATTCCTAACCAGATTTTTGGATCATTCTGTTTAACAAGACCACTCAAGGGGTCTAATTATGGAGTAGTACTTTATAATCCAAGGGACTTAACTACAACGTAGAAGTCCATTAAGGATTTTAGGTAGTACCTTTGGGTATCCTACTATGAATCCCTTATACGAAGATATGGAAGATTCTACGAGGATTTGGATAACATAATTTGGATCACACAAAAACATAAAAGGGAACACATAAGCACATAATCACATAATTGTTTTCTTGGTCATT
The DNA here is from genome assembly GCA_030545235.1 of Helianthus tuberosus. Classification (NCBI taxonomy): domain Eukaryota; kingdom Viridiplantae; phylum Streptophyta; class Magnoliopsida; order Asterales; family Asteraceae; genus Helianthus; species Helianthus tuberosus. The sequence goes on from JARYGA010009768.1 coordinate 12,747, forward strand.
AATCGTTTTTATCTTGTTATTGATTGTTATTAACTTAGCGCTGATTTGAACATGGGTATTCAAGGCATACCAGGAACCCAGTTGATGGACTTCAACGTCCTCAAGCATCTATGGGAATACCCTTAGGTACCCCATTAAGGAGTGGGTATTCGTCCGGAGTTGTAACTTGTGCCTTGTACTTCGTTTTCCTTGGAGGAAACGGGTACTTAGGATTTTCGTGGACAACGCAAGAGATCATACAATGGAAGAAATTTGGGGGTAGTCTGTTCTTCAAGGAATACAGTTCCTTGATTGTTGGTATCGTAGGGGATATGTTGTTTACTCATGTAACCACAATAAACATATTGCAATGTAAATAAAAGATTTATTTATAAACAACATCAACAACTGTATCTTAGATCTTGACAACAAAAGAGAATAATACATAAAGATTGATTATTTATAAACAATGTTGTCTTCCAATCGGTCAGATGCTTATCCCAGCGCTGGATTCGCATTAGCAAGCTTTGGGCAGTTTCTTCGGAAATGGCCCATCTCGCCACAGTTGAAGCAAGAACCTGGTGGAAAACGACCTTGAGCAGGATTGTTGTTAACTTGGTTGGGTGCAGCTGCAGTTGGGCAAACCCTCGCTGTATGACCTACAAGTCCACAAACTTGGCATGTGCGGCACTTCGCACCAGCATGATGATGTAGGCTACAGTGGTTGCACAAGGGTGCAGTTCTGTTGTAGGGCTTCCTAGCAGGGGGTTGAGCTAGTTGGTTGGGGACGGCTTGACCATTGTGAGCGACCATGGCGAAGTTCTGAGAAGCATTTCGCTTCTTTGACTTCTTAGGGGATCCAGTTTGTTCATCCATGGTCTTTGATTCCTCGATTGGTTTCTTGTCACCCTTTCGAAAAAGTTTACCTTTCCTGATCTGAGATTCAGTCAAGGTTACAGCTAGCTCAATGGCCTGTCTAACTGTAGTAGGGTTGCTACCAGTCGCAATGTCTTGTATTGAGTCAGGGAGGCCATCAATGTACTTTTCGATTGCCTTATCCAAATGCGTGACCATGTTTGGTCATAACAGACTTAACTCCTCATAACGGTCCGTGTAGGCTCGATGCTCACCGCTATCTTGCTTAAGATCATCTAATTCCCTTTCTAAAGCCCTTAGCTCATGACGAGGACAGAATTCCTTCATCATAAGAGCCCTAAGCTCAGCCCAAATCTGTGCTAAAGCAACCTCGGCACCACGTTCTCTCATCACCCCGTTCCACCATGTAAGAGCCCTCTTCAGAAACACACTGGAAGCAAACTCGACCTTGCGATTATCAGGACACTGAACGTGACGAAATGTACTCTCAGTGCTCTTCAACCATTGTAGGAGCCCAGTTGCTCCTTCAGAACCACTAAACTTGAGTGGCTTAGCTGAATTGAAACTCTTGAAATTGCATGGAGCATTATTGTTGTTGTTGGCTTGGTTCAGTTGAGCAATAAGATTCGGGAAAGCAGCAGCCATTTGTTGCGCGATGATTTCTGCCAGTTCGGCATTCGCTATCTGATTGTCGCGTCGAGGAGGCATTCTAAAAGGAGGGAAACATGAAAGGAAATGAGCGAGATGATTAGATGAAAAGGATGAGGTGATACAAAATTTGACAAAAGCAAAGATGGTGGTCATTTGTTTGTTACCACAAGGCAAACAAACGACACATTGTGACTAATCAAAGTAAATGGGTTAAAAATAATGTATCGCGAAGACATGCTCGCCTATAAGTGAACACTCACCCCAAGAGTTCCCAGGTAAGAGTGACTGGTCCGATTATGTGGATTTGTACGAACACTCTAGCCTTAGACAGAAAACCCAGGGTACAGGCATTCACTCTTCCAGTTTGAACGTGTTCACACTATTTAGGACCCAAAACTTTGATGAGATTTTGAAAACTCAAAGGGGTTCAAAACCTTATAACAGAGGGTTCAAAACCTAGTAATCAATCATCCAAGAACAGATGATTAATTTTCAAAGCGGATTCGGAATTGATATTCTCGTTGCGGTTATCACCTAAGGATAGGTGACGGTTTTTGTTTTAAAAATCTAAACGCAAATCTTCTTGCGTTGGGGTCCTAGGAAGGTTATAGTCTAGGTCAAAGCATTACTAATAACCTAATTCCCTATAACCATTGGTTCTGATACCAACTTTTCTGTCACACCCCGACCACGTAAAACAACAAAACGTGGCGGAAACGTCGGGGAGTGTTGTAACAGAAATAATTGTTTCACAACCATGGAAATTAAAGTTATGTTTTATTCATCAAACAAGAGAGTTACATTGTCTTAAACAAGAAACAAAAAGTACATAACATAATTTAACTAGTTCTTGCTTTGTTTTAAGTCACTAAGGCACAGGTCCGCCTAAGTGTGTCTCGATCATCCTATGCAACAGTTCCTGAAAACACATGTGAAAATAGGTACGTCAGCATAAAAATGCCTGTGAGATACATAGGTTTCGTGAAAAATAGGATTCATGACTTGAGTTTAATGAAACTGTTTAATAAAAAGTAGCCATGAATCTTGTTGAGTGGTTCCTTTTATAAATCATTTGAAGATAAATAAACCAAATGATATATATGTATAAAAGAATAATGTATGGTTAAGTGAATAACCATGTAAAATGAGTTTGTATAAGTTAAGTATTTGTAAAACGATGTTTATGTGAAGATTGTATTGTAGATGTAATATGTCTAAATTGAAATGGTTTAAATAACGCTACGATATGTAATACCATAAAAGCACTTATATATAGGAAGTACCAGCGGCGTATCCACCATGTTTTTATCGTATTACACGTCGCCTCGTTACTTAAATCACTTACCCAAACAACCACCAAAATGTAATGTTTAACAATTGTAGAAATGTTTATGTATGGTCAAATACGTTTTACACAGTTCAACAGTTACAAACGGTTCACAAAATCAAATGGTTATAACGATTCACATGGTCAAATGGTTATAACGGTTCACATGGTCAAATGGTTACAACGGTTCAAAATGTAATATAATGTGTTCATATGCTGGATGAGCATATGCAACAAATTGTAATGTAAAACAATGTACTAAGTATGCTAAGTTAAGATACAAAGCAGAAAAGTCATGTAAATCAATGTGCTAGCATGCTCAGTCAACATACATAGCAGAAAAGTCATGTAAATCAATGTAATGTAAATCATGTACTATAAGTGTACTAATGAACATAGCAAGTTTATGATGTGAAAACATGAAAGCATGAAAGTAACAAGTAGGCACATGTGTTTCACCCCAAAACAGTTTGGAAAACAGTAAAAGAGGGGTCTATGTACTCACTTGAGATTGCTTAGAAGTCCTAGGATAACCACCAAGCAAAGCTAGAAGATCACGGAATCAAACGGCACCTAATATAGGTAACTATGTTAATAAACCGGACCTAAATCGGAGGATCGGATAGAATGAGGGTTCGTAAACCAAATGAGTGTGGGAACTCGTGTAATATTGTTTAACAAAGCCTACATACTAAAATGAAACCTAACCTAAGTGCTTACGACCCATTACGACCCGTTTAGGTAGCTTATGCTACTTTAACGCGTCGTTCGCGTAAAACGCGTTCGGAATACCTAACTAGCCTATGAAAAGTAAAATATGCCTTAACATGTCTAGTATTGTTGCTAAATCAGTTTAGATATCAAAAATTATGTTACATATGCTTAAAATGAATTTTGGCGTAAAAAGGGCATTTTGGTAATTTACCTAAGGCATATAAACTACCTATCATGCGACTAATCAAACCTAAGTGACCATAAGGTATAACCTTGGAAGGTTATTCCCTACGCTACTATGGTCACTTAACATGTTTGGTCGGATCCTAATGATCGACCAAACAGGTCGTGTTCGAAAGTCTAAGCGGGTGTTTAGTCCGCTTGACTTTCGGCTCCACACAAGAACTAATCTAAAAAAAATGACGAGCTAAACATGCTAGAACATGTTTAGTTAAGTTAGAAAATAGGTTTTGATATCAAAACAAACGGTTTTGATATCCTAGAGTAGTTTGGTTACAAAATACGCGAGAAAACGCATTTTGGCCGAAACTACAACTCGTCACTGAGCCTAGATAACGTGGTAATCAGTAGGTATAGTCACTAGGGACTATAACCATCGTGATTACGCTCACGTTATGAAGTTCAAATGAACTTCGCGTTGACCATAAACTGGTCAAAGCAGAAAGTTAAACACAGTTTGACTTTAACGACAAAAACGAATGAAAAGAACGAAAGAATACTTACAGAAGGTCCCCGCAAGCTCTTGATCCGATTTACTCTCAGGTATGAAGCATAAACTTCAACTTAGAGAGCCAAAATCAGATTCAAGTGTGCTTTGGGAGGAAGTGAGGGTGGGTATTTATAGGAATTCAAGAACTGTTAAGATCGTTCATCGAAAACTGAGCTTTGATCTGGACCTTACATGTGTGCCCATGGTTTTCTAACCCATGGGAGCCCCTAATATGGACTATGTTCATTGAATACCAGCCCATGGTTTTGCAAAACCATGGATTAAAACCATCAACACTTCAAAATGGACTAGGTTCATTGAATCTGCCAGAAATTTCAAAAATGGTCCCTGCACTTGTAAAACTTGATTTTTGGCACTTTTAAGCCCTGTTAGCCCCATTTCAAGGCACTAAAATAAAGTTAAAGTATAGGGAACTTAAAATATGCTCAAAAACATCTCGGATGTTGGTTCGTTTGGTCGTACGGTTGCGTTATTCGCTTAATTACGACGGAAGTCGTAACGAACGCAAAAACGATCCAAATTAAGCGACGAATGGAATTTTATCATGCCAAACACTAAAATAAAATATTTTAATGCTTACATAAATTTTTGGATGTCCGGATGTATTCAGAACGTAAGTTATGCGCGAAAATGCAAACTTGTGCACTTTTTGACGCTTTTAGTCCCTGAATGACCCAAAAGTTTATTTTAGCATACCGATCCCCTCAAAGCCTATTTCTAAGCTATGTAAAGGATATTTATGGTATGTTTAACTTATGGTCATGTTCCAGAATGTCTGTTCCAGTACGAATCGTCATACTTTCACAGTTTGTCAAATTTAGTCCCTGTAAGCGAATTAACTTGATTTTGCCATACCAAAGCCTTCAAAACTTATTTCTAAGTTATGTAAAGGTTATTTAAGGTATGTTAAGCATATTTCACTGTTCCAAAGTGTTTGTTGCATTAAACTGGTTACATTTATGCATTAGATTGCGTATAACCTTCTAGAAAGCGATTTAAAGTTCGAAATTGAACAAGAATTGATATGTGCAAAGATCACACATATTTATACAAATTCCAAGTATGAAACACAATATTTCATTGATTTGGTATTTGTTTGCTGGTCGCAGTGACCCAGGTGTCACATAAGCTACCTAAACGGGTCGTAATGGGTCGTAAGCACTTAGGATAGGTTTCGTTTTAGAATGTAGGCTTTGTTAAGCCGTATTACACGAGTTCCTATACTCGTTTGGTTTACAAAACCTCATTCTATCCAATCTTCCGATATAGGTCCGGTTTATTAATGTAGTTATCTATATTAGGTGCCGTTTGATTTCCGTGATCCCTCTAGCTTTGCTTCTTTGTTATTCAAGACTTCTAAGCACCCTCAAGTGAGTACATAGACCCCTCTTTTACTGTTTTTCAAACATTTTGGGGTGAAACACATGTGCCTACTTTTTACTTTTATGCTTTTCATGATTTCATAACTCATACTTGCTATGTTCATTAGTACACGTATAGTACATGATTTTATCCGTGTTTTTGCTATGTATGTTCATTTAGTGCATACTTAGTACATTGTTTTACATCACATTTCATGCTATGTATGTTCATTTGGTGCATACTTAGTACATTGTTTTACATCACATTTCATGCTATGTATGTTCATTTGGTGCATACTTAGTACATTATTTTACATCACATTTCATGCTATGTATGTTCATTTGGTGCATACTTAGTACATTGTTTTACATCACATTTCATGCTATGTATGTTCATTTGTTGCATACTTAGTACATTAAGTTCATAAAACATGCTTACATTTTGGTATGACATTTGGTTTGTTTAAATGGGACAAAAATACATTCATTAACATTGATCACACCGCTTGGTAGTAAGTAATGGTACCATAGGAATTGACAACTCCCATTCCTGAAATCCTAGGTTTGTTTGGATGGAAGGAATGACTGAATCCAATATACATAGTTTAGATAAACCTTTAATTTCGTTTAAGGGTTTGTCGCCACAGTCGCAAGGCTTGAATGTATGCATTAGAACAATATCGCATAGATGTTTGTATCAGTAAAGCATGCATGGATTTTTACAAAACATAACTTTTGATTTATTCAAATGACATTTGTTTTGTGCATATGGTTAGAATAGATATTATTATTTATTTTACCATACAGTACATTTGATTAATACATGAACATTTTGACATTGGTGGTTTGTTTGGTAAGTGATTTAATAACGAGGCGTGTGTAATATGATAAAAGCATGGTGGATACGCCGCTGGTACTTCCTATATATAAGTGCTTTTATGGTATTACATATCGTAGCGTTATTTAAACCATTTCAAGTTAGACATAATACATTTTACACTTATATCATACCTTCATGAAACATTGTTTTACAAACAACATATTTTATACAAACTCATTTTACTTGGTTATTTATTTATCTATGCATCTTTCTTTTATATCATCTGATTTCTTATCACTGTTTGTATGATTTATAAAAGAAAACATTTTACAAGGTTCATGACTAACTTTTGTTAAACTTTTTCTTTAAACTTACAAGTCATGAATCTATTTTAATAAAACCTATGTATCTCATAGGCATTTTTATGCTGACGTACCTATTTTCATATGTGTTTTCAGGAGATGATGCATAGGATTGATCAAGTTATACTTAGGCGGACTTGGGCTTTAGTGACAATAAAGATGCAAGACTAGTTAATCATGTTATGTAATTTGTTTTTAAGACATTGTAACCTCTTTTAATTCAATAAAACAAAACTTCAATTTCCATGTGTTATGAAACAATGATTCTGTTACAACACTCCCCGACGATTTGTTGTTTTACGCGGTCGGGGTGTGACATAAATATTCTTTCATAACTTGGGACAATTATTTAAAATAATCTTGTATACAGATTTATATGTTTGTCGTCCGTTCAGGACCGGAATAGAAGAGCCGGTATAAGATTAATAGACACACCACAAGTATAGGCCCACAAGGAGTTTCCTCACGAGTGAGATACCGTTTATACATACGCAATTGTCAAGTGTATGCCTACACCCCGTGCTTAAGCCGTGGCCATTTCAAATGAATGAGCCGAGGATATCCAGGACACGGTCATTAACCCCCCAAATGCATTGCATCAAACAAGACAGATTAAAACGGGTTATGCAATTTATTAATCATAATCCGATTAAATGATTTCATACCCGACCAAGCGGTATTAATATAATACCGTATCCCTAGCCCGTATAACGGAAAATAAGTTAAAAGTATTTACCTGAGCTAAAATATAATTTTATTCTCAGCCGTATATCAAATCAGCAAGTACAAGTAGCTTTTACTGGGCTCCTAATCTGGAACAAAGGTTTTAATAACCTATTAGATTCCTAACAGGTCTTATTTAAGTTATAACTTAGACCGGTTAGTTTTAAAGAAAGGTATACGGTTCAAAACGCAAGATTAAGCGATGACCGGATTAGAATGTGTTTTAGACCCAACAAGTATGAAGACTTATATAAAATGGGTAAACTAAATACATTCTGGATTTTGAAATAAAAATGATAAGGTTTGATCCGTTTCGGTTAATTTATGCAAATTATAAACCGTACCGAACGCATTAATGCATAATACCAAATGAGTCATGAACAAGTTCCAAAAGTTAATATGCTTTAAATATGTTATGATATCAGTAGGATATCTTCCATTATGCCCAAAACGAATTTAAAATCAATTTAAGCGCCGTAGGGGTATTTTAGTCATTTTAAAGTTATAAAAGAAGTTAAATAGCAATATGAGGTTCTGGTCTAAAACAATCAGTAAAATATTTATTTTAACAAGTTACATCAGTAGGATATCATATATATGTGAAATTTATCATTTATGGCCAAACTATGCACCGTAGGGGCATTTTGGTCATTTCACATATGTTTTAAGGGTCAAATTTGGAAATCTGAGTTCAAGACTTAAACTTTCTATTAAAGTATAAAAATTTATTTTTAAAGACAGTAGGTAATAAGTCTGTAGGATTGATCGACTGATCCAAATGAGTCGTTTAGAGAGGTTCTGATCTATTTCAGGTGCGGAAAACAAGAAATAGATTTAGTAACAGCTTGATATTCACTTTAAACACTGATTGTATTGATCTGACGTTGATTACATTCAAAACTCACACCGGCAGCACTTCGGCATGGAATACAAGGACTGAATTACTGATTTCGCTCTAAAGTGTCCTATATATAGTGTTCTGATTTCGCCTGAAATGACACCAGACCATCTGGAGCGAAATCAGACACATGTAATTCCGCTCGAAATCACTTAAAAGACATTAGAAGCGAAATTAAACCTAGGAGCGAAATCAGACCTTTCAACACTCTAAACATGCTGTTTTCTTCTAAAAATGTGCCCTAATCTATACAGTATAGTCTAAGACTTGATACAAGACGAAGTCGACAGATGCATGCACCAACAGACTCCCCCTTAGATGTTGACGAGTCGCACGTGTCGAGTCTTTGACAGTGTCATGTCTTCGCATCTTCAGTCTTGAACAATTTCTGGGCTTCTCTCTCTAACTGCATCAAGAGACTCTCCTTAACAATGTGCTGGCATTCATTTAGTTCTTCAGCATCATCTGCTTTAGGATCATTGTCTGGCTTTCACACTTTGTCCATGATCAAAACTTGGCTCTTGTTCTGCTCAGGATCGATAACCCAGCTCATATTTAACCTGCATAGACTCTACCTCACAATAAATTTCTCATTTTCCAACTATAGAGACATGCACCAATACTGACTCTCCCTCAGATCATACAAAGATTTTGATGAACCAATTGAAGAATTAAATTTTGAAAACATTTAATTTCAAAATACACACTCCTCCTCAAATTTTGCTAATCATGTTTAGCACTCGGAATTTTGAAAATCAGCTTTTCAATATCAGTTGTCGAAAATCTTTTTGGATTTTTCAAAAGTTTATGCTAAAACACACCGAAAATCTTTTTGAATTTTTGAATGTAAAGAAATACAGTAAAGAAATATTTACAGACACTATTTTTGTGAGTTTGTGTAAGAGGATCATATCAGTTTCTGAGACAAATCACCAGCATCGTTAAGCTTTAAACATTTTAAGCTCTAAACGATTCACGTAGATTGACGATATTGTTGCCCACTTAAGCTCAATCTAAAAACTTTCGAAATGTTTACCGATACGTTTAAGGTATATTAATTTTGCACTAAGTTCTTATGGACCCCACGATCTCAGCATATCCCCTCATCATGCAATACACTAACTCAAGTAATGCCTTTAAACTTTTATCAACTGTGATTTGTGCGAAAACAAAGCAGAATGTTTAAACATTAACAATCAGGTCGATCTTTCGATACGCAGAGAAAGTCCAATGTTTAAAAAAAATAAGAAAAATAAAACAAGTTGAAGTTGTTTAGGCTTTAACCACCGGTTCGATGCTCCCGTATACGCAGAGGTGATCCAAAGCTTAAACAAAACACCAAAGAAAATAAAGCAGAAAGTTTAGGCAATAACATCCAGGTCGATACTCACGTATACGCAGAGGATGTCCAATGCTTAAACAAAATAAAGAAATAAAACAAGTTTAAATCTTTGCAAAATAAAATGCACAATCACAGCGACTTTTTAGCAAAATTGTGAAAGTTCACAAACTTAACCAGTTTTATGTCTTTCGACAATCAGCGATTACTGAGTAGGCACACAATCAAGAAGGACAAAACTAAGTACTATGCTTTCAATCATGTTTCCCACTAGAACTAGGCTTTTTCATTTTAGATTTGTATCATTATCGCAAATCTACTAGTCTAGCTGAGCCTACCGTCACATCTTTAGTAAGATCGTTTATCACATTTTATCTCTCCATTTCTTTAGCATGCTGTGACAGTCTCACCGATCTACTATCATTTCCTCTTTTTACAACAAAACTCATTTTTGATTTTATCATGTTTTTGTCTTTTTCAAATTTTCTATTGTTTTTGGATTTTCTGAAAATTTTTACTCCCCCTAAAATGCAAACACATTTCAAGAAATTTGAAAACAAACTGTACAACAAACTTGACAACCGATATCGAATCGCATCAATTCGCCATCCACTAGGTATAAGCAATCAGAACTCCCCCTTTCACAAAACTATTTTCTCATTATGATTTCAAAACACTTAAGTTTGTTTTAACCAAAATGATTTCTTCGGAAAATAAGTTTTGTTAATATTACCATTTGTAGGTTAGGGGTGTGGTTCATCACATTATTTTTCAATACCACATGTAAGTTTGATCCAATCAAGTTCAACCTAATGACTTTGATTAACCATTTGTAGGAAAAACAAGTACAACTTAATGTCCTTGATTTACCACTTGTAGGAATACCACATCTACACAAAATCATTTTACCAATAAAGATGCCGATTCCTGCTTCACACTTACCAACCTGGAAGCTCCGGCAAGTCACACTTATCCTATAAAAATTCAACTATTTTTTAAAATTCAATCACTCAATCAAATACTAAGAAAGATGCCAATTCCTGATCCACATTTCAGACTTGGGATCTCCGGCAATTCAGATTGTTTAAGGAAAAAGAATTTCCACCCAAGTCTTTTCAGACTTGAGGGTTTTCAGTTCTTGCTCAGTAGGGTTATAAGTTGCCTTTTTAGTTGCATAAAAATCTTTAACCCCTTTCACTTTCCCATCAATCATTTTTCCAAAAATTTTCTTAACACTTCCATTAAATGTTTTCTCAACATCAAATTCCTTCTGATCAGAAAAGAATTGATTTGAGATTTCAACCTTACCAACTTTCTGTTTAATCTTCTCAAACTTCAGTGATGGAAATTCATCATCATTCACTGAAGATACATAATTTACCTTTTTTACCTCACCTTGTGACTCTTCTGGCTTTGTGGAACCAAAATCATCGCCAACTTTTTCATCAACCTTCTTAACAACCCACACTTGGTTGTCCTTGGCTTTCTTTTTATAAAGATTTTTCTTCGAACACTCATCAACTTCATAAATTGAATTTTCAAAAATTTTGAAGTTTTCAGTTGGTGATTCAACATCAACAACAATTTCTTTCAGTTTTTCAGAAACTCCCTGTTTAGTCTTAGCATTTTTCGGACAATTCCATGCAATATGACCAACTTCATTGCATTTGAAACAGGTTCGAGTCTCTTTTGGATGAAACACTCCAGTTCCATTCCTTTTCTTTTCAGCAAGAAACTCCTGGTTTGATTGTCTCCAGAAAGGTTTCTTCTGCTCATCTTCAACACTTCCCCCTGAAACAAATTCGGTTTTTGATTTAAAATTTTTCTCATTTTTATAATTTTCTGGTGGAATAAAACCTAAACCTTTCCTTTTGTAGCTACCATTATGGTTTGGTTTCTTTTGAAAACCAGAACCAGAATTGTAACCCTTTTTCTTGTTTAATCGTTGTTGTACTCTTGAAGTGTATTTTTTAGGTTTTCCAGAAAGATTCAAATCTTTTATTTCAGAAATTTTAATTTCTGTCATTTTGAAAACCTTTTTGATCATTTCAAATCTAACACTTCTTATTGGAAACTCTTTGTCAGAGTATAATTTGTCAGAATCATTTAAAGTGTATGCAACTTCAAATGTTTCATCATCCAAATTCGATTTTGATAACAAAAACTCTTTACTGTATGCCCTTTTGACCGACGACTTTGGACTGTTGACCTACGAACTTGACCCTCCAGACTCAGATTTTGACTCAGACTCCTCATCAGTATCCAACACCTGATCGACCATCTTTTTGATTAACTCAGACTCATGATCAGTGTCAGACGAAGTGAAAATGACGTCAATGTTTTCTGGTAATTCATCAGTTGTAACGGTTTTTAACTTTATATTGACTGCTTTTTCAAGTTGCTCCTCATTTGGTTTTCTGGGAGAATAACCTTCCCAGATTGGAGGCGGACACTTGTTATAGCTAGCAGTCGATTTCTTACCAGTATCCTTCTTCTTAGGCTTGTCATCTTGAAAATCTTCCATACCTGCAACAGTCGGATAAATTCGATCAATAAGATAATCAGAACTAGAATAACTCTGCAATAATCGTCTGATTCTCTCATTCTCAATCTTTTCTGTTTCCAACTCTTGCTTCCATTTAGCACTTTCTTCGATGTAGAAGTTGATAGCTTTCTGCTTCGACATCATCACAACATTCATCATTGTCAAAGCATCCTCTCTTTCAGAGTTTGTCTTTTGAAGACCAGTTATTGTTCTGTTCAATACATCGTAAGATTCTTTCACATAATTTAGATTGAACAGTAATTGCTCTTTCATCTTTTCAAGCTCAGCTAGCTTCTCTTCTTTTGCTGCACATTCCTTGCATGGTTCCAAACACTTCAAGCAAGGTTTGATGACTTCCACAATCTTTTCAACTTCTATGATTTTTTTCAATTTCAATCATCTTTTCTGGTTCAGCAATCTCCTCAGCAACACTTTTTACTTCTTCATTCTGAACATCTTCCTTTGTTTGATCACCAATTTCAGACTTCTGTTTCATTTGTTCTTTTGCAGCTTGTTTCTCTTTCAGTTTTTTCAAGCGATCTGCAAAATAAAAATGAAAACTTTCAGGAGATAGATGGATTTTAGCAACATTAATATGTCGTTCTTCTTCATCATCACTACTGTCATCAGTTGGTGTTTGATCAAACTCTACTGATTTGTCAGACTTATCATCCGAAGAACTAGAATCAACTGGTGTTTGATAAAAAACAACTTCCTTTTCTGAACTTTCATCACTCTGTGAACTTCTATCTGAGCTTTGTAATTCTTCTTCTGATGAAACAGATGTTTCAACTTCATTCTTTACAGTTTCACCAATAGACTTCATCCATGTGGCAAACATATCTGGTTCTTTCAAAATTTTAGCAATGAATGCTTTGAAATCTCCTTTATCATTCACAAACATATCCCAGCTAAAACCTTCAGGCAATTTTTCATCATCTTGAAAATTCCAGTTCAAGTTCTCTTGATTCCCCAGACATGCTCTCTTTGAATCTTCGATTCTTCTACCATGAGCCACCTGCGGTTCTTGTTGTTGTTGTTGACCAACCTGTTGATAAATGGCTTTCCGGTAGTAATCATCTTTTCCGAATGGATTCTTCACATCACTAGCTTCTCTGTTCTTGCATTCTCTCTTGAAATGACCTTTCTCCCTGCATCGAAAACACGTAACTTTAGATTTATCAAAACCTAAAGTAGACACATGTGCATCAAGAAAGTCATTTCTCCCAGTAATCATTTTGAACTTTTCAGCACGCCTAAGAACGCTAGCTAAACACCATTTGATGTCCATTAACTCCATTTCTTTGGCGTCTATCTGATCATAATCCTCTTTTGTGAGCATAGGATTCCCGATACGACCAGCAACCAATCCTTCATAAGATAACAATACAGAACCAAGTAGAGCCATGTGATCTTTCGCAATGTCTTCAGAAAAACTTTGACCATCTGGAAGATTCAAGGCAATGTTGCATTGTATCACATAACCATTTCCTGTCTTTGTGCTTTGAGAACTGAAACTTGAAGTTGAATCTTTCGGATTAACACTCGGATATGAAGAGAATCCACTTCTTTTGTTTGAACTTTGATCAACTTTTTCCGTTGAATCTCCAGCACTAAACGTAGTTTGTATCTCTGGACTTCTTTCAACTTCTGGAATACTGCCTTTGTAATACATCTTTACATCCTGTTGACCACTTGGACTATTCATCCTTGCGATCTTTTGCTGTTCCAGGTCCTGACTTTCAATCTTCTCAATGAATTGAGAGATAGTCAATCCATCATAAACACCCGTATTCTTAAGAATCATCAAATATGTACCCCACTCCTTTTGTGGTAAAGCATCAGCTAATTTGTCTACCCATTCTTCAGGCTCTTTTGTAATACTCAGCATCGACATGGTTCGCACTAAGTGGCAGTAACGTTCAATCAGCTTCTTCGTATCTTCTTCCGGTAAACTACTGAACAAATCAAACTCTTTCTTGAGCAACGCCTTCTTGCTCTTAATCATGTTCTCACTACCTTCAAACATGATTCGAAGAGCATCCCATATTGATTTTGAAGTATTGTCATGCTGAAGCAGAATGAAGATGTCTTCTTTGATAGCTTGCTGAAGCAGACTGATCATCATCTTTTCGGCTCGATACATTTCCCGTTCTTTATCATTAAATTCTGAGATTTGTTTGATAACTTGCATATCAGTACGTGGTAAGATATATTTTTTCAGAATACATTCCCATGATCTAAGATGGTTTGCCTGAACCCAATTTTCGAATCTGTCTTTCCACCCGTAATACTCCTCAATGCTCATTAGCTTAGGGGGTTTTTGAATAGTTCCCGATTCGTTTTCTAGGTTCATATTCTGAGCAATGACAGCCGGAGTAGATGAAGTTGCAAATGCGTTGTAAAAATCGTTATCCATTTTTCAATATCACGTATTCCAAAAACAGTAACTTTCGAGCGGAATTAACCTAGAAACAATTTTGAGCGAAATCCCAAAATAGCCTTTGGAGCGAAATCACTAAATAATGTTTGAAACGAAATCACTGAGTTGTGCACTTGGAGCGAAAACACAATGAATACTGGAGCGAAATCAGATGTCTGGTTGACAGGAGCGAAATCAGATGCAAGCTTCAGGAGCGAAATCACTTGTTTGAATATCTGGAGCGGAATCACTAAGTTTCTTTGGAGCGGAATCAAGATTTTTCAGCTTGGAGCGAAATTAGCTAGAGCCCTGGAGCGAAATCAGAAAGTTTGGCAATTTGGAGCGAAATCAGGATGATAACTCGAGCGAAATCAGAAATATCCATTATGAGCGAAATCAGCTTGGAGTCCATTTTGGTCCATTTTTAGTCTGATTTTAGCTATGAAACTTTCTAGGGTTTGTCTAAGTCCAATTATCTATAATCTGTGAAATTTTGAACTGATTTTGACCGTTAAAACTTTCTGAACTAATGAAAGAAGGTGTAGAAACAAGAATTTTCAATCAAATATGGCTGTAAATTGCAGAACTTCTCCAACTGGCTATGATACCAATTGTAGGATCGATCGAATGATCCAAATGAGTCGTTTAGAGAGGTTCTGATCTATTTCAGGTGCGGAAAACAAGAAATAGATTTAGTAACAGCTTGATATTCACTTTAAACACTGATTGTATTGATCTGACGTTGATTACATTCAAAACTCACACCGGCAGCACTTCGGCATGGAATACAAGGACTGAATTACTGATTTCGCTCTAAAGTGTCCTATATATAGTGTTCTGATTTCGCCTGAAATGACACCAGACCATCTGGAGCGAAATCAGACACATGTAATTCCGCTCGAAATCACTTAAAAGACATTAGAAGCGAAATTAAACCTAGGAGCGAAATCAGACCTTTCAACACTCTAAACATGCTGTTTTCTTCTAAAAACGTGCCCTAATCTATACAGTATAGTCTAATACTGGATACAAGACGAAGTCGACAGATGCATGAAGTCTTAGGTGCTAAATATGGTTTTAAACCATACTATGCGCCTAAATCGCATAAAAGTCGGTATTTGACGATATTTTGGTTGTTTAAGGAAATCTGAGATTTTGATCAGTCTCTACTGTTTAAAATAATTGATTTAACGTATAAAATCAGTAGAAACAGGTTTCACATGCAAATAATGCATAAAACTCATTTTATTAATGAAAAGGGCATTATCGTCAATTACCGTCCATGCAAGAACTCTATGTTATGGTCAGTATAAAATTTGAAAAAAAATTCTAAAAATCCCTAAATATTATATTACATCAGTGGGTAGAAAGTTTGGTGCCAAAATTTGGGTTTAAATATGAGTTAAGCCAAAAATGCCATTTAACTAACTGGAGTCTCCCCCCTTGTCGGGCTCAAGGATAAGGGCTTTGTCGTAAGGCAAGTGGTGCTCAAGGCAGAGGCAAGCAAAGTGGCAAAACATGAGAAAGCCTGCCTGGAGAATCAACATGTGTTTTTCCCATTTGCGTTTGATACCTTTGGTGGTCTCGCTCCTGACGCTATGCGACTTTTGAATCGGGTTCAAAAAGTCGTTAATAGTAATTCTTCGTCGCTAAAGGTTTCAAACTTTGTATTTAGTAGAATTGGTTTTTCTATTCAAAAGGGGGTGGCGGCGCAACTTGTTGCCCGACTACCTGCCATTGCTTTGTAATTGCCCTTTTTCGTGTGGAATGGTAAATGGTTTTTGGTTAAAAAAAAAATTAACAAAAAGCTTTCGTTTTACGATATTATGCATAACTATTATTTTAGACCAGAAACGGATGTCAAATTTTTTAGGACATACTAATATATCAGTAATAAAGGTTTTTGTCCTCTCACATTTTCAAAAATCTCGTTTTAATGATAAAAGGGCAAAATGGTCAATTTTAAGCAAATAACGGAACATCCATGAAATCTATGATTTCTAAGGAACCATGTAGTATAACTTCATAGGGTTATACTAACATATAATATGGTCCCAAAGGAACCCTAAGGCATAACTAATACTAAGCTAAATTGGGTCAGAACTGAAAGTCAAAGCAAAAGTCTACTTTTGTGACTTTCGGTTGCGAACCGAGCCTAAACTCAGAATTGTCGGGTTGAACATGCCTAAACATGTTCTTATATTATTTACCAGGTTGTTTAAGTGATAAAATGTAATGTATAACTTCCACATTATCAGTTATGATTAATTTTGCAAAAACTGACTCGTTTAACTTTTCTGTTAAGTAGTTTGACCCGACAATTGACCAAGTAAATGTGATAATTAGGAGGTGCCCTTTTAAGGGTTTAATACCTACATAATTACCGACACAAAGCCACTTTTAATTCGAATAATGGCTGGACCGTTAGTGATTAATCACAAAGTCAAAGCAGAATTACGCTAACTTTGACTTTCGGTCTTTAAACTAACAAAAGTTTAACTACAGAAGCTAAGAACACTTACAATGGTCCTTAGCACGAAAGTTTGAACTATTAGAGCCTCCTTAAAGACCAGGTTGCTCCAGAGAACTCAGTTGAGAGTTTGTTTGTGAATTTATTTTGAATGTGCAAGCACAAGTGAAGAAGTGAGGCCTATTTAAAGTGATTTCCACTTCACAAGATCAATCCATGTGTCCTCAGGTGTTTTATGATGTTAACATGTGTCTAGTGGTTTAGCAAAACCGTTAACATGCAGCTTGTTTCGTTCAGAAATGCAGAAAATCTCAAAAAGATTGCAGGTTGCAGAACTGGGTAGCTGCCAGTTCTGGCTGGAATTCAGTCTTCGTCGCGCCACGCGCCAGATCAGGCTAGACCTGGCGCGCCACGCGAGGATGAGCATTTTCAAGTTGTTTTGTTTTGTTGCATGTTCAGTCCCTGCACTTCCATTGTTCGATAAACTGACATTTTCAGCATGCATGGTCAATATAGTCAGGCCTGGGATGCTCTAGGGAGTGTAGTCATGCAAAAAGATGTCTTGGACATATTGTAAATGGTTCCCGAATGAAGAATTCTCACTTTTACACTTTTGACCCTTGTTCTTGATAATTGCAATTTACATTACATATTTGCACCAGATCTTTAATAAATCATTATCTGATGAACATGAGGGTATAATAATATATTACAAAGCTTTGGGAACATTAAAAGGTCACTCAGAGGTAAGAATTAACATGTTGACACTTTTAACCCCTGTGTTTTGTAACTTTTGATTTTTAAGCGCCAACGGCTTCTGGTATCCGTTTATTCATTCAATAACGAATATGAATATTTTGTAAGGTCATTCAAAGGCATGATATTTGCATGTTGACACTTTTGGTCCTTCTATTTACATCTTTACATTGTTTGACATTTTTAGTCCCTCAAGTTCTCTTTTATCACGATCGGGGTTTATGACACGTGTCACCACTATATTGGACTTGATTTTTACGAGGTGTTACAGCTTAGATGATTAACAATGATGGAAATGAATGTAAGACGATAAATACAATTGAACACAAAGATTTATACGAGGAAAAGCCCTTGATCACTAGTAGATCGCCGGCATAAAAACCTCGGGTGGTGAAAACTATCACCACAAACTATATTGCACAATGAAAAGTGGCTACAACTTCGAATTTTGATCAAGTGTGTTACAACTCATTGCTAAGAGTGTTTGTGAGCTTCTGGTTCGTAATGTGTGTATGCAAAAATGTGAATGTGTCCTACAACACTTAATCCACCCTTTTTGAATAACAACAACAACAACAACTAAGTCCGAAAATCTTGCATAACCACGTTCACTCCCCATGACCATTGTGGAATAAGCACCTGTAGCTCCATAACGAATTAATTCCAAGATTAGTCTTAGTCCACCATGTTACTTACCTGCATGTAAACACAAGGAAATGTCAAGAACAATCATTAGTAACCACAATAATTATTAAGGATCCTTGATCCTCTGAGGTCCGGTGTTATGCATTAAGGATAATTTATCCAGAATAGGCCTCAGGATATGGGATCCATAATAGTAAAAATCTAAGCCCTAATAGTAATGATGATGAATTTGATTTTGAAGTTGGATTTGTTATAATTATCCGGATGAGTTGATAAGTTTATTAGTTTATGATTGATGATAAATTTCTTGCTTGTATGATTTTAGTAGTGTAGTATGAAAAAAAAATTATGATGCATATGTGTGTATGTTGAAATTGGTTATGATGTTAGTTGTATGGTGATATTGAACTTTCTATGAGGTTATGCATGTTAGATTCATTTTTTGCTATCTCTAGGGTATATTGACGTCCATTAGCCAAGGGCTTGATACTTTAGTCGGTAATAGATAGCTAATTGTCATAACTAGTTAGACATATGTGCTGCTTACGGGAAGGGTTTGATTAAAATAACTTAGAAACTAACTAGGGTTTTCTAAATTTCTTGCCTTGGTAGTCGTAATTCAATCGGTTCGCTAACCGCCTTGAGCACTAGGCTAGAAACCTTAAATCATAAGAATCCATAAGGTCACTAGCTTTATTGAAATAGGTCTAAAGGTGTGTATATAGCCTTAACCCTAGTTTGATTAGATTAACTTTATGCGATATTAGTCTATTTTAGCACTTCGTACGCCATAGGTAAGCTAAGTCTTGGAGTGGTTCAGTAAGACCGTCAATCATCAATCTAAAGAGTCTTCGTTCATTCGAGTCAAGGATGGTTATATTTTCTTAACTCTTGGTAGTAATTCTTTGTAATTAAGGTTATTAGATCTTAAGTATTGATTTCCATAGTTCATCAAATTGCATATTAAGTAATAGGTTCAGTACTAGTAGATTTTAGTGTCTACAGATTGATACTTGGGTTAATATGACGCCCGACTACTTAGAGTCTATACCGTACTAGTGTAACACGTGTTATCAATAAATAAAGGCATTATTTAATTTGATCTGATGTTAATTAATGGTATTTGATGTGTTGACAAGTCCGTTAAACTTATTTAATCTAGTATTTGATTTTTCAAGTTATTAGTGTGTTTATCTTTTACTAATTATTGGTTTAGTATCTTTTATGACATGATCATTTGACTCCTAACAAATTAACTTAATAACTTAATTTGACTAAATTAATCTAACTTAACTTAACTTAACTAACTAGGGGTGCGTATGACTTCTGGTGCCCTAAATAAGATCCAATGTAAGCTTCTAGCTTCTGGTATTGAAACAGATCTTATACGTAAACTTTTGGTATTGAACTGATCTAGTAAGCTTCTGGTATTGAACCAGATTCGGGTGACAAGTTTTTGATACAACACCAAATCGGGTGAAAAGGCTTCTAGTATTTCACCAAGATCCTTAGGGAGGCTTCTAGTAAAGCACCCAATCTGCTTAGGGGGTAAATTTTAAAAAAAGGTTAACTGATGAGGGTTGATTATTCCGACAAAGTAGCCAACCAACAATGTTGTTAGCAAGTACTTATGTCTCTATAGGACCTAAAAGGAGATTTACGATTAGAGAGATGTGCGAGGTAGCAATATTACAAGAAGAATTAGTGTTGTAGAGATCGTTAGGCACTAGTCGGGCCGTGAGGTGCCTAGGTGTAACACCCGTCTCACTTGAATAAGATTTTTACATAAAAGTACGCATTTTTAAAATAAATGCATCATTTTAAAAAGTTAGATAGGATGATAAGTTTGCATAGTGATAGTATTCTAGTTAACTATCTAACTAGTTTAAACATTGAAAACATTAAGTTAAGTGTTTACAAAATGAACATTCTCTACAACAAAATTAGATAAACGCGGAAGCTTCAAAAATTGTGTTCGGTTCTTGGATTCTTGCTTGATCGTCATCCGGAATAAGACCAACTTCACCTAATGTCAAAACCCCATTAAATATTAGTTTTGACAACATTAAAACATGTATAAACAAGTTCTAGTATCAAACAATTAAAAACAAAATAAAATTTCTGAATTTAGTCTGTCGCACCACGCGACAAACTCCTTTTGATCTTTCGCGTGCCGTGAGGGGTCCCGCGTGTCGCGCCAGAATTACTGCTCCCCACCGCGTGCCATGGGGGAGCCACTTTTACAACAGGTGCAGGTCTGAATCCTGCATTTCTGCCCAACACCAAATTTTCTAAAATCTCAACTTCAAACGTTCATAACTTTTTATCTAATGGTCCGTCTTAGGTGATTCTTTTTCCTACACGTCCGTAATTTAATTACCAACGCATCTATCATGTTTATCCTGTCAAAAGTTTAGTTTACGAGTCGAAAGGTTAATAGTCCCCTTTTTATTTATTCAACCCGCATAGTTTCACATCATAATTCTACCACTTATAATTTATGACCTCGAGACATATTTGCCCATTTCCAGGGCTTATGATCAATGGCGTATCATTACCAATTCCATGGTTTTACGCTTTTGATTTCCACAATCGCCAAATGACATTCAAAACACTTTCATAATATTTACTTAACATATATATTTGACCTGTTTGGCTGATTTATGGAATCCACCATTTTCGACGACAACCAAACCTTTTCTAATCAAGTTTGACTCGTTTAACTAAGAAGTGATCATCGTCACTTCTACTAATGCTACCCTTTCTTAAAAACACAATTTCGAGCGACTACAATATCCAATTAACATAATGTAACGAAAATAAGGTTACATACCTTCATATCTTTCCCTTCAAGCGTGTATCGCCACCGGCTTGTCCACTTGACGTCTCGGTTTCCTTGCCTATAGAGTTCAACCACACACATTTAGAACTCCTTTTTATAATACAAACGCATAATTTGCTATACTAATTAAATATGCGTTTTTGGTTCTATTTTCAACATTCAAGTGTTCTTTTAGGCGTTTTGACAAACATCTTATGGGCATTGTTTTTATAGAACTCATCATCAAGCTCTTGACTAACTAACTAACCAAATTTAATCAACTCTTGCAAGTTCATTATATCTAGCATGCCTAATAACATCTAGATTCACTTCAAGTAATTCATTATCATCCGTTTCACAATCAGATTTCTAGTGTTCTTATCATTTTCACAAAACCCACTTTACACTTAAATGGGTGACCATGAAATTCACAATTAAAAGCATAAATTCAATAAGTGTATGACTAGGGTTTACTCCTAGACAAAAATTCGTTCCTAATTTCATTCAAACATTGTAAATTTTCGATTTCAAGTTTTTACCAAAATTCAATACATAACCAAAAGATGAAATTTAACATACCATGTGATCCCTTCTCTTAGATGATCACTAATATAAGCTTGGATTTCAATTTGGGACAGAATTAGGCCTTCAATTTGGACAATTTGTATGAACTAGGGTTTGGAGGAGGAGTTTGGTCGCCCCCCTGTTTTTTGATCGAACCAGACACACACACAAGTGTGTGTTTGGGATTTTTAATTTTGTTTTAATAAAACTAGTTTAATTCTTAACACCTTTGGCCCCTCAACTATTTGTCAAGTTTTATTTTAGGTGTTTTTAATCAACTCACATATTACTACAAGACTTCTAACTAACTTGGTTATTTTATTCCTAGTTAGTTTATTTTGTTTATCGTCAACATTAAATTTATAATAGCAGGTTTATATTTTCGGGGTGTTACACTAGGGATAAATCAGGATTAATAAATATTAATTATAACTAATTGGATTGGACTTTTTGTGTATAATTTTACAAATTTATATATCATATCTGTTTTGGTCAAAAATCAAGCAAGGATAATGCAACCAAATCTTTTGTTGTGAGGTGTGATGCTTGAATCTATGAACAATCGTATGAACAATTTGCAAATCAAATAAATAGGTGACACAAGGATTTATACGAGGAAAAAGCCCTTGATCAAGAGTTGATCTCCGGCACAAAAAACCTCGGGTGATGGAAACTACCGATCACCAACTAAGATTAATCAAAAGGTTGTTACAACTTGGGATGATAACAAGCTCGTTACAAGGATCACTAGTGTGCAAAAGTGTTAAAGTGTATGAAATTGCCAAGTGGACTGTCGAGAGCTGCTCGAGAGTGTGTGTGTTTGCCAAATTAGCCAAGTGTTCTAGCTTAAGCTTGTTATCCCCTATTTAAAATTAGAAATAACTATACTAACTAACTATCCGATAATCATGCTAGCTTCCCACGATCTCCATAACATTCGCAAGGGACAAGCACGTGCGGAATATTGAGGGAATATGCTCCACGAATATCGGCAAGACCAGGTCCATGCACATACTCCTGCAAAACAAGCTTACGCATAATGAAGACAATCGTTAGTACAAGGATAACAAAAAGGATCCTGAATCCTGATCCCGCAACATCTACTGAGGATCCTTAGTTTAAACAGAATTTATGATCCTGGCAGTACTTGAGGATCCATGATCCTTAGGATTGGAAAATCATCCCCTAACAATTGCCCCCAAAATATAAGGAGTAAAGTGTAAATTAGTGAGTTATATTTTCTTGATCTTATCTGCAACTAACTAACAAATATATAGCCGTTAGGATCGAAATAGCCGTTACCGATCATACGTCATTGAAGAGAAATCCCTGCAGAATCATCATTATAAATTCAAGTTAGAGATAAGGGTTAGGAAGCATTTAAATTCGTGCGTTACACCCTTTAAATCCTCATTCGAAGATCAAGCAGGTACTTCTCTTTCCTTTCTCTCTTCTCCTTCTTACTCTGTTCTTATTTGAAACCTTTGAATCACAATGAAGTTAAGATCATCCCCTGCCAAGGATCACTAGAAAGATAGTCCTTTGAAAAGCCAAGGGATCATCAAAGATTCTCCGAAGGAACGTTGCTGCTTCACTGATCCTGAGATCGACAGGATTCGTCTTTGCTTTCCGGCGAACGCTGTCTTTAAACCTTTCGACCCTACCGCCTTGAGTGACTTCGTTTCTGCAACTTGGGTTGGTTTTCCGGCCACCCCATTTCTGATAGGATACTACTATCCTTTCCCTGCTTTTACCCAGTCTTTCTTCTCCCTTACCGGCATATCCTATATCCAGGCTATGCCAATGATGTGGAGGGTTTTAAATACCCTTGAGAGAATCATTGAGCAGGAGGATATAGATTTGGGAATGTCGGAATTGGCCGAACTGTACAACCTTGTGAGTCATGGCTCACACCGCTTTCTATTCAAACACAAACCCGGTGAGGCACACCCAATCTTGAAAACCACCAAGAATGACACCAACTGGAAGAAGCGATTCTTCTTCGTTAGGAGGGATTCCATCCCGGATGGGAAGGATCTACCAAGAGAGTGGGCTACCCATGGTAGGATAGAGGATCCTTATAGAAGGATCATAGGATAACCCTGTTTCTGCTGAGGATCACTAACTCCTTTTGTTTCTTTTGTGTAGCTATCTCTGTTTCTCACATTATTCCATCACCTGCAACCAAAGAGAGGATCACCACTTTCTGGAATCTTGATCCTGCAGCAAGATCATTCCAAGCAAACACCAAGGATTATCAATAAGTATCCTCAGGCTCAGTCACAATGTCAAGTAAGTATCCAAGTTTGTATATAATTAAATGTTAAAATGTAAATAAAACAAGAATACTTATCTGTTGTTTTGAATTGGTAGGCGCTGGAAAATCCTCAAGGTCAGCCTCCCGCTTTAGTGTCAGTGATCTCAGCACTGTGGCTCCCAGGTCTGGGAAGAAGAAGACTACTGCAAGCCCAAGTGCTCTAGTGCCCAAGCATGTCACCTCCAAGGGGGAAAAAGAGAAAGGCTACTGAAGCTGACAATCTTGAAGGCCTGCCCCTCATCCGCCACCAGTTTTAGGAATACTTTGCTGATGTAAGGATCACCTAATTTGCTTCATTATCCTGCCCACTTGAGGATCATGGATCTTGAACTTTACCTTGTCTTTTTATAGAAATTTGCCGAGATCGAAATGCTGTTTGACGCATATGTCGAAGAGGCTGAGCAGAAGCATCTGGAGTACCAGAAATTCTTCCTGGCTAAGGATGAGACAATCTCTCGCCTTGAGAAGGATCTCGCTCTGGCAAAGCAGCAGGTGGTCATGGCCCAGATAAATGTTGATCATGAGAAGCATGACGTGCTGGAGGATGCTAAAGTCTCTGCTGCCATCACCATGTACAAGATCAAGCTGCAGATGGCCCAGGAGGCTGAGGATCCTGACTTCGACAGAACCACTTGGGACAAAGAGGGCTGGAAGGCGAAGCTGGCTGAGCTAGACGATGAGGAGGATGCTACAGAGGTCTTGGAGATTGAGGCAAGCGGCAGCGGGAAGGATCGGGCTGGTGGTGATGATGCTGGTGGTGATGCAGCCAAGGTGTGAGCTGCAGAAATGGGCGATGATGGATGTTTCTAGACGCGGCCGAAGCCCATTTTTTTAGGATTTGAACGTTTTTGGTTGTAATGTTTTAAACAATGATGGTTTGTAATAACTAAACAATAGCTATTAGGGTTGAGGATCATGGATCCTTTGAACA
Organism: Helianthus tuberosus; assembly: GCA_030545235.1. Lineage (NCBI taxonomy): Eukaryota > Viridiplantae > Streptophyta > Magnoliopsida > Asterales > Asteraceae > Helianthus > Helianthus tuberosus. The sequence continues at coordinate 38,019 of JARYGA010009768.1, forward strand.
ATAGGTAGGATAATAGGTGGAGGAGGGATCCTCTGTTTGGGGGATGAAACCACTTGTTGTCCTGCCATCTTTTATTTCCTGCACTTTTAAGACTTGTTAACAATGGACATCCTTTGCCAACCCAAGTGGATGGGCCACGTATTGCTGGTAGAAACTTGGGTTAGAAATTTTGACAACCTTTAAGGGTTTAACTTTTGGTGAATAAATAAAACTTTAATCTTTTGGCTATTTCTTGTGTTGTTATCCTTGTTAATTCTTCATTTTTCAACTGTTGTTATATACTTTCTTTGAATTCATAAGTAAAGAATAAAGGTTTAATAAATCATGTCAAAAAGTTTTAGGATATGATCAAGGATCAAATATCCTATAATCGATAAACTCAAAAAAGTAGTATAGTTTAAGGATCATAAATCCTGTTGTCAAAGGATAAGGGTCACTTATATAAACAGTGAATAAAATTAAAATAATTAAGGATCATACCTGAGAATCCAAGTTAGGATCCTAAACCTTTAACATTTACAACTAGGATAACCAAAAGACAAACCTTAGTAGAAGGTAAGGATCAAGGATCCTTGGCTGTTTGACTTCAAAAACCTTAAATGGAATATAACTTGGGGCTAAGCCAATATAAGAGAAGAGTTAGCAACTGGGGACAAGCCCAACAATTCTGGGGACAAGCCCAATATACTGGGGACAAGCCCAAAAAACTGGGGACAAGCCCAAAGGATCTTGGGTAAACTGGAGTATAGCCCTCACTGACGACTATCCAAACTTAGTGACATGAAGATGCCAAAACCTTAGCTAACGTGAAAACGTTAGAAACCTAAGGAACGGATGTATGGTACGTCTACCATTATACGTAGGATCCCGGATACAGCCAGTGCAATGAAATTGTCAGCCCCTAAAGCGAGTACTGGTCCCATTGCCATGAACTGTACCAGGATCATCGTGCACTGCTGGCGATACTGGGGACAGGCCCAAAAACTGGGGACTATCCCAAAAAACTGGGGTTAAGCCCAAATAACTGGGGTCAAGCCCAAATAACTGGGGTCAACCCCAAATAACTAGGGACGAGCCCAAAAAACTGGAGACTTCTGTGGATACTCAATCCTTCGTTAAGGATACATGAACCTTCTGCAAAACTCAGAATCAAGTGAAAGGAGGATAAAGGATCCAGGATCCTTTTCCTTGTATAGAGGATAATTAAAGAATGAAATAGTTTCAGATTAGATCATTACCAAAATGAGGATCATCCATCCTCTAAGGATCCTTCAAGGATGTGGATCATAAATATTGCTAAGGATCACACATCCTTATCACATGAAGTATTTCTTCAGGTGGACAACATTCCAAGCTCTTGGTAGCAAATCACCTTCCATTGTTAGCAATCGATATGCCCCCTTTCCAGCCTCAGCTTCAATCAGGTAGGGGCCTTCCCACTTTGGTGCCAATTTTCCATCAGCAGGATTTGTGGTATTCTGAAATGCTTTCCTTAATACCATATCATCAACTTGGAACTTCCTGATCCTGACATTCTTATTGTAGGCTCCAGCCATCCTTTGCTGATAACTAGCCATCCTTATCCTTGCCAAATCCCTAAGTTCTTCTATAGTATCCAAGTCTTGAACCAAGTTTTCAGCATTTTGTTCAGGATCACGGATGCTTGTTCTTGCAGTAGGAACCACCATCTCTGTAGGGATCACTGATTCTGCTCCAAATACCAAAGAAAATGGAGTTTGGCCAGTAGCATTCTTGGGAGTTGTCCTATCACCCCATAGTACATAAGGTAGTTCTTCTGCCCACTTTCCTTTCTTGGATCCAAGCTTCTTCTTCAAGTTGTTGATGATGATCTTGTTGGATGATTATGCCTGACCATTAGCTTGTGGGTGGACTGGTGTTGATGTTATCATCTTAATCCCCCAGCTGTCACAAAAGTTAGTAGTTCTACTCCCAATAAATTGGGATCCATTATCACAAACAATTTCAGAAGGAATACCAAATCTAGTAATAATGTTTCTTTTAATAAAGGATATCACTTCCTTTTCTCTGACTTGAGCAAAGGCTTCAGCCTTTATCCACTTGGAGAAGTAATCAGTCATAGCAAGCATGAATACTTTTCCACCAGGTGCCTTAGGAAGTTTACTAACTATATCCATTCCCCATCTCATAAATGGCCAAGAAGAGGATATAGGATGTAAGAGCTCTGCTGGTTGGTGAAGGATATTACTATATCTCCGACAAGGATCACACTTTCTGGCATAATCCACAAGATCCTTCTTCATAGTAGGCCAATAGTATCCTGTCCTCAGGATCCTTGAAAATAATACCCTGCCCCCAGTGTGGTTTCCACAATCTCCTTCATGAAAATCCTTTAGGACTTCTTGGATTTTAGGATCCTCAATGCATCTTAGATATGGTTCTGCAAGAAATCGTTTATATAGCATGTTATTCAATATTGTAAACTGAGATACCTTAATTTTGAAAGCCCTGGGGTTTTCTCCTGTAGGAATCTCTCCATGTTGGATATATCTTTTGATTGGGAGGATCCATGATCCTGAATGAGATTGTGTATCATCACTAGGGATGATTGCAGAATCCTCTCCTATCTCCATGGCTACATGATCCTCAATAGCGGGGGTTAGGATGTGGATAATAGGGATCCTGATATCCTCTGGAATCTTCAAGGATGATCCTAGATTGGCCAATGCATCAGCCTCTGCATTCTCTTCCCTTGGTACCTGTGTTAAGTTAAAGGAAACAAAAGAGAGTGCCAATTCTTTGACTATCTCTAAATATTTGATTAGCTTTTCACCTTTAACATCATGGGATCCATTAAAGTGATTAGTAATTAACAATGAATCTACATGTACCTCAAGATACCCGATCCTCATATGCTTAGCAATTTGCAAACCAGCTATCAAGGCTTCATACTCAGCCTCGTTGTTAGTAGTTTGAAACTCACAAGCTATGGAGTGGGGTATTATGTCCCCCTGTGGCGATTTTAGTAGTATTCCAAGTCCTGTTCCTTTAACATTAGAGGCTCCATCAGTGAAGAGTATCCAAGGATCCTTAGTCTCTTCCAGCTGTTGGACTTCTAACTCAGCTTCCTTTTGCAAGTCACTACTAAAATCTGCCACAAAGTCAGCTAAGGCTTGGGATTTGATGCTCGTCCTTGGTTCATATCTTATGTCATAAGCACTAAGCTTCACTGCCCACTTAGCCATCCTTCCTGTCATTTCAGGTTTCCTGAGAACATTCTTAATTGGAAAATTAGTCTTAACAATAATGGCATGAGTTTCAAAATAATGTCTTAATTTAGTAGATGCCATAATTAATGCAAGGATAAGTTTTTGTAAATGTGAATACCTGGATTCAGCATCAAGCAAACTCTTACTTACATAATAGACAGGATGTTGTGTACCTTCGTGATCCTTAACAAGGACCGCACTTACTGCTTTAGAGGATACCGCCAGATATAAGGATAATATATCCCCATTTTCTAGTTTCATCAAGGCAGGAGCTGAGGATAGGTAATCCTTAAGGTCTTTGAGAGCATTTTCATGCTTTTCGGTCCATTCAAATTTCTTGTTCTTTCTCAAAATGTCATAGAATTCCTTGCATTTTTCTGATGACTTGGATATGAACCTGTTCAAGGCTGCAATCATGCCTGTCAATCTTTGCACATCCTTGGCATTGGCAGGAGATTTGATATTCACAATAGCCTTAATTTGCTCTGGACTTGCTTCAATGCCTCTTTTTGTCACCATATAGCCTAGGAATTTACCTGCTTTAACACCAAAGTGACACTTGGAAGGATTTAGTTTCATATTAAATTTATCAAGGATATTGAATGCTTCCTCCAAGTCTCTAAGGTGATCCTCTGCTTTCTTAGACTTAACCACCATGTCGTCTATATAGACTTCCATAGTGTGTCCAATTTGTTCCTTGAACATCATATTGACTAGCCTTTGATAAGTAGCACCATAAAAGTCAACAACTCATGACCCGCGGTAGCATCCACCATGGAGTCAATGTGGGGTAATGGGAAAAAAATCCTTGGGACATGCCTTGTTTAAATCAGTGAAATCGACACATACCCTCCACTTTCCATTTTTCTTTTGAACAACAACCACATTGGCTAACCACCTTAGATACTTAACCTCTCTTATCATACCTGCCCGAAGTAGTTTATCTACCTCCTCCTGGATAATGGCATTCCTTTTAGGTGCAAACTTCCTCCTTTTCTGATGAATTGGCTTGAATGACCTGTCTATGCCAAGTTTATGAGTAATTATATCTTTAGATATCCCTGTCATATCCTCATGCTTCCAGGAAAAGGTAGTTTTCCTTCTTTTAAGGATGGATACTAGATCCTGTTCAATGTTGCTGAGGATCCCTGATCCTATGAAGACTATGGATTCAGGATCATGAGGATCCATAAGGATTTCTTTCACATCCTGTTCTCTTGCCTCCAAGACATCTCTTGAAGGATGCTTTAATTGCTATTGCTCCCTTGGTCTTGAGGCTGGCTTCATTGATGACGTGTAGCAATTCTTAGCTTCTTGTTGATCACTCTCAATTTTCACCACTCCCCACGGGCTAGGAAGCTTTACACATTGATGATAGGTAGATGGGACTGCCTTCATGTCATGTATCCATGGCCTGCCAAGAATAACATTACAACTGGATAAGCAATCTATAACACAAAATTTTTGATAAGAATGAAGTCCTTCAATATAGATGGGGAGTTTGATGTCCCCCAATGTGTTCTTGGTTTCTCCACTGAATCCCACAAGAACTGAGGATCTTGGTACAATATCCGATTCAGGGATGTTCATCTTCTTGAGGACATCAAGCTGAATGATGTTTACTGAGCTTCCTCCATCTATCAGGATCCTACGAACAAAGTGGTTAGATATAAACAAAGTGATAACAAGACCATCATGATGAGGATCCTACACATCAACACGATTATCCTCATCAAAAGTTATAACTTTCTCCTGTGTAACAGTAGAGGTCCGGATGGGTCTATCTCCGTTATCCATCTTGGTTTTCTTAGCATGTCTCTTGGCTGCTGAAAAGGAAGTTCCACAAATGTCTGATCCACCGGATATGAAGTTTATAACTTGTGCATCTGCTGGGGGAGCAGGAGCTCTTTCTGGGATCCTCTCAGGATCCTGGGTCCTTGACTTCCTTCGTCCCAAAAGCTCCTTCAAATGCCCCTTGCTTAACAAGTAACCAATTTCTTTTCTAAGTGCAATACACTCTTCAGTGAGATGTCCGAAATCCTCATGATATGCACACCATTTGGACTTGTCTTTTGTTGCGGCTGGTTTATCACTTTTCCTTGGCCATCTTGCTTTCTCACCTAGATTCTGCGTTGCAAGAATTAGTTCATTGTTATCAACAGAAAAATAGTACTCAGAAATTGGAGGATAATCCTCATCATCCTCTTCTTGTTCTACTGCATGCACATTCTGGTTATCAGACTTGTTATAGGACTTGAACTTGTTATTCTTGAAGTAGGATCCTTGCTTTTCCTGTTTCGAGGATCCTGACAATCTCTCCTGGATCCTTTTATCATCCTCTAATCGGATGAATCTAAGGGCCCTGGTTCTCACTTCATCAAGATTCCTGCATGGGGTCATAACAAGATCATCATAGAATAATGAATCCCTAAGCAAACCCATTTTAAAGGCTTCTACAGCCGTAGCTATATCCAGATTAGGGATATCTAAGGATTCTTTACTAAACTTAGTGATGTAATCTCTAAGTGATTCATTTTGACCTTGTGTTACCCTATATAGATCACTAGTTAAACGTTCAAATTTTCTGCTACATGAGAACTGACTATTAAACAGATTAACTAGATTAGCAAATGAAGTAATGGAGTAAGGGGGAAGACTTAGCAGCCATTTAAGAGCAGATCCTGTGAGTGTGGATCCGAAACCCTTGCATAGACATTCTTCTTTTAACCTCTCTGGGATGGGGTTGATCTCCATCCTTTCTCTATATTGAGCTACATGTTCTTCTGGATCCGTTGAACCATCATACATCTTCATAGTTGGTATTTGGAACCTTTTGGGTATCTCAGCATCACAAATGGGTGGTGCAAAACGAGATATCCTATGGCTCCCATCTGCAATTTCAGGAATGGGCTTAACCACTTC
>JARYGA010009769.1:0-34245 GCA_030545235.1 Helianthus tuberosus
GGCATCACTATAGACTTGGTAACCTCCTGATCCAGAAGGGAGAGCGAGTATCGGAGAAGATACGAGTCGTTTCTTCAATTCTTCAAAACTTTTCTCTTGTTCTTCATTCCATGAGTACTTCACCCCTTTCCTTAGGAGTTTTGTGAGTGGTAAAGCAATTACCGAGAATCTTTCAACAAATCTTCGGTAATAGCCAGCAAGACCCAAGAAACTTCGTATTTCGGTAACAGAAGTGGGTCTTGGCCATTTTGTAATAGCTTCAACCTTTGTTGGGTCTACCATAATTCCCTCTGCTAATATGACATGACCTAGAAATGCCACTTGGCTAAGCCAAAAGTCACATTTGGAAAACTTCGCGTACAGCTTCTCATGCCTCAAGGTTCTAAGTACTTCATGTAGATGTGCTTCATGCTCTTCGTGACTCTTAGAATACACTAGAATGTCATCGATAAAGACAATAACGAATTTGTCTAGGAATTTGTGAAATACGCGATTCATCAAATCCATGAAGACTGCGGGTGCATTAGTTAGCCCAAAGGGCATAACCAAAAATTCGTAATGACCATATCGAGTACGAAAGGCGGTCTTGGGAACATCATCATTCTTGATCTTTAGCTGATGATACCTGGACCTCAGGTAGATTTTTGAGAAGAACTGAGCCCCCTGAAGTTGATCAAAGAGATCATCAATGCGAGGTAGAGGATACTGATTACGAATAGTAATCTTGTTCAACTCTCGGTAGTCAATACATAAACGCATACTACCATCTTTCTTCTTCACAAATAAGACCGGAGCACCCCAAGGTGAAACACTGGGTCTTATGAATCCTAGATCTAACAATTCTTGCAATTGTTCCTTCAACTCCTTTAGTTCCATCGGGGCCATACGGTATGGAGCTTTAGAAATAGGTTCGGCACCAGGGATTAAGTCGATGGTGAATTCTACCTGACGGTCAGGTGGTAATCCTGGTAGTTCATCCGGAAATACATCAGGATATTCACGAACAACGGAATGGCTATCGATACTCTTAACACTAGCAGAAGTATTCTTAATCGATGCTAGGAATCCAGCACAGCCGTTTGATAAGAATTTTCGAGCCTTAAGCGCAGAGATAATCTTAAGAGATTTATGAGCTTGAGTTCCCTGATATATAATATCAGGATGATGAATATCACCGAAAATAACACGGCGAGAATGACAATCTATAGTTACACGATGTCTAGACAACCAATCTATTCCTAGAATAACATCAAAATCACACATATGTATTGGAAATAGATCGGCCTTACACAAAATAGATTCAATACTGATCGGACAATCTTTATATACGTAAGTGATTGCGGATGAATTTTCCATGGGAGTGGAAATGGTTAAGGTATGATTTAAGAGAGTTGGTTTTATCGGAAGGTACTTAGTAAACGAATGGGATACTAAAGAATGAGTCGCTCCTGTGTCGAATAACACATAGATACTATGTTTACCAAGCTGAAGGTTTCCCGACACAGTACCTGGGACATTAGCAGCATCAGTAGCAGAAAGTGCGAAAACTCTTCCTCCAACATTGGGTGGTGCAACGTTGGGTCGGTTATTCTTCTTAGTGTCTTTGTTTGTACACTCCTTAATCATGTGTCCAGTTTGGCCACATCCAAAGCATGCTCCTGTACTTCGGTGACATACGCCCTGATGTCGCTTACCACAAGTATTACATAGAGGATATGTAATCTGATTCAGTGGTTGAGTTCTAATAGGTTCTGCAGACAACTGAATCTGGTTTTGAGCAGGTCTCGGGTTTTGTAGTCTAGGTTGCCATGGACGTGCCTGATTTCCAGAGTTTTGATTTCCTTGCACTTTGCGATCTTGATGCTGGGGCGTAGTGGATGATTGGCCGTTTTCCTGCTTAAATTGTCCTTCCCTATTTCTCTTCTTATTATCTCCAGTTCGAGATAAGAATTCTTTCCTTTCGAATTCAAAAGTTTTGATTGCATCAGCAACTTCGGTGATATCCTTAAATTTCATATACATGATCGACTTCCGAATTCGATCATTGACTGCCCATTTGCATTTTTCTGCCTGGACTTCTGCTGATCCTGCAACATCTCCTACAATACTAGCCAACCTTGAAAATCGAGTAATGAACTCAGAGGCTGGTTCATCACTCCCCTGTCGAATCACTGCATACTCCCTGATATAAGCTTCTTTATCAGCGGTCGAAAAATACTTGTCGTAAAAGATATTACGAAAGTCGACCCATGAAAGATTAGTGTCAAAATCATCCCCTCCTTTGACATTCTTATATCCTTCCCACCAAGTTTGGGCGTCATCTTCGAGTTTGTAGGTAGCCAATCTAACTTTGTATTGCTCCAGAACTCCAAGAACTCCGAAGATCTTTTCAATATGAGCTATCCAGTTCCTTGCTTCGACTGGATTATTAGCGTGACAAAAGGATTTCGGCTTTTGTTTTTGGAATTTACTAATCCATATGTCTATACTATAAGTAGTATTGTTTGTGGTATTCTCACGAGTTTCACCACCAGAGGTTGGATTAGTGTTAGTGCCTTCTGGATGATGAGTTTGTTGAATAATGGCCTCAGCTGTTTGAGCAACCAGGTTTGGAAGCAACCCGGCAACAGCCTGGTTGATAGCATTAATTACGCTTGGATCGACTGGAGTCTCATTCGAAGAAGTGTTGTTACGTACAGGGTTAGTACGAGTATTCCTACGTAGCGGACGATGAGGAGGCATATCTATACGAATAAACATAGGTATTAAACCAAATAAGAGACCAAATTGAATCCTATCATAGATATCTACCCATTTCTCACAGGTTTTAATTACTATCTTCAAGTTTTCTACAGGAAAGAGCCTTTGCTCTGATACCATAGCTGTAACACCCCAACCCGGAAGGGCTGACGTGTCACAATAACAGTGATATCATAAACAAAAGTCATAATTCCATTTATTTATTTGACAAGGATACAAACATATAACAACGAAACTTAAGATTAATATACAAGCAGACACATTCAATTTTATTAACTAACATCTTCAGATTTATTCCTAAGCTTTATTCTTCTCTCTTTCCCCCGCCCAAGATAACCTGCTGACCTGTAAATACAAAATTTATACGGAATGAGCCAAATGCTCAGTACGGAATTATAGGCTCAAAGAACAAATAACGCTTTATGCAAAACTTATACAATGCAAGAACATAATTTCATAATCATATCTTATGGATGTACCCATGAGCAAACTGAAAACGTGACAATACACAGGTAGCTATTCCTGCATACTTATCACACGAGATGGCCAGTTGGCATACCTGTTATCCATCTCATTAACTTAAATTCTAGGATCGATCCATACGCCTCCTAGTAGCTTTGTACCACACTTGTACCTAGGGACGCCGTGAACTAATCTCTCCGTCACAGATGGAGCACATGCTGTTGATGCCGCAACAACATGCTCGTGGGACACTCCACGAGAAGCGATACTCAGGGTAACAGAGTACAAATGGTCTTATTCACATAACTTATAAAACTTATTTTCAGAACAGAACAGAACATATATTGGAACATGCGATAATGAGTACAACTAACATAATACTATCGCACGACATGAAAGCTTAAATCAAATGATTAGAATAAAATTCGAACGGACTGTCAAATGAATCGATACTCAAAGACGTGAGGAGTTTTAAAATATATAGTAATTTAGTGGTTTATAACAATTTGAATATGAAGCAATAAGGAGTGGGGTAAGGATCCGTACCTTAATAATTCCAAAGTGATGCTACCTTGTGATAATATTTCAGATTTATACGGGCAGAGTTTAGACTACTGATTAGTCTTTTAACCTAATTTAAATAACATGCACACAACTAGGTTAGTAACTTAATACAGCCTTTACGATAACTCACGAGATCAAATTCTCACAACGAATGACAAAGTGTGATACTTCATCCATCGAATTAACGATGATCCGTCAAATTAATGACGAACGACAAAGTACAATACTTTATCCATCGAATTAACGATGATCCGTCAAATTAATGACGAACGACAAAGTATAACCCTAATGTGGGCAGCACTTAAACATCCATTGGATATATTGATCGATCGGACAATGAATCGTAATAGCGATCGAGTTATTACCCTGTTCTGCAGCACCCCGCTATACTTAATTAGAGTTTCGTGTGTGTTAATTGTGGTATTCGGACGAAAACTCAGCGTAATTTTGGAGTTTGAACGTCGTTTCAGTGCCCAGATTCAAGTGCCAATGTCCTCTATTTATAGCTGAATTTTGTCCAGCCCTGCGCATCGTAGCAATATAACCCCTGCGCATCGTATGGGTCCAAAAATGCTTATTTGCTTGCCACGTTTGGGAGAAAGCCTGCTGAGTCGACGTTTCGTTTAAATTCGATTTTTATAATAAGTTATATGGATAATCGTTGAGTAGGGAACACCCCCCCCCCTGAGTTTTAGGGGCCCTAATCCTGATTCTGAATTTTCTGAAAATTCTAGGGTTTGTACAGAATTACTTGGGTGTCTCAATTAGGGTTTCCTATGGGTTAATTTAATAAAATAATTAGGTCTTTTAATTTTATTAGTTTATTATGATTTTAAATTTTCGGTTATTACAGCGTGCGTCTGGTCGAACAGGGCTGTCACATCAGAGAATAAAGTGATGTGACAGGCATATTTATAGTGTGGAGGGGAATTGAGGCGGTGCAGCATGGATCGGGTGACGGCTCGATCGAGTGGTTATCCGATCGGGCGGTCATCCGATCAGGTGGTCATCCGATCGGATTGCCACTTGGCCAATCCAATTCTTTCCGCGTTCCCGTTTTTGATTCGTTTTGCTAGTTAGCTTATTCGTTGCGTAACATTAGGTAATAGAATAACTGGATTATAGTATTAATATAAAAGTTTCACAAGTTTTATAGATTCCGCCAGTGACAAGACTCTAGTCTCTTGTTCCACCAAGAATCAAGTTTCACGAGTCTAAAGAGTCAAGCACCACATAGATTTAGACATTCCAAGCACGTAGAATTAGGCATTCCAAGCATAGATTTAGACATTCCAGGCATAGATTTTTGTCATTCCAAGTATATAAATTTAGGCATTTCAAATCGTAGATTTAGACATTTCAACACATAGATTTAGACGTTCCAGCATATAGATTTAGACATTCCAAATACATAGAATTAGGCCTTCCAAATACATAGAATTAGGCATTCCAAATTAGGCATTCCAAATATATATCATACTTTAGGGACCCAAAATGATAATGGTTAAACTTCAGGGGCTAATCTTGACAAAAGCCTAAAGTTTGGGACGCTGGGCGTTACAGTCTCCCCTCCTTTAGGAGATTTCATCCCCGAAATCTTAGAAGAAGACTGCTCGAAGAGCTGCGGATACTTGGCCTTCATATCACTTTTCAATTCCCAAGTGAATTCGGCGCCACGCTTTCCTTCCCATCGAACCTTAACTATGGGAATTTTGCTGCGCCTCAGTCGCTTGACAGTTTGATCCATGATTTCGACCGGTTTCTCCACAAATTGAACAGCTTCATTTATTTGCAAGTCTTCAAGGGGAACCTGCAGTTCCTCGTCGGCTAGGCATTTACGTAGGTTAGACACGTGGAACACCGGGTGCACATTGTTTAGTTCTTGTGCAAGTCGAGTCTGTACGCCACCTTGCAAATCCTTTCAAGTATCACGAAAGGTCCTACATAGCGAGGAGCGAGCTTTCCCTTTTTACCAAAATGAACCACTCCCTTCCAGGGAGATACCTTGAGTAGAACTCGGTCACCAACAGCAAATTCCAGAGGCTTGCGCCTTTTATCAGCATAGCTCTTTTGTTTGCTCCTAGCCTTGATCAAGTTATCACGGATCTGAAGAATCTTATCCGTTGTCTCTTGAATAATCTCAGGGCCAGTGAACTGCTTTTCCCCAACCTCATGCCAGTTGAGAGGAGATCGGCATTTCCGTCCATACAAAGCTTCGAAAGGAGCCATCTGAATACTGGAATGATAGCTGTTGTTGTACGAGAATTCTATCAATGGTAAATGTACATTTCAGTTACCACCAAAGTCGATGACATAAGAACGGAGCATGTCCTCTAGGGTTTGAATAGTACGCTCGGTATGTCCATCCGTCTGAGGATGAAAGGCTGTGCTAAGATTCAAGTGCGAACCCATAGCGGACTGAAATGTTTACCAAAGACGTGAAGTAAAACGACCATCACGGTCAGAGATTATGTCAAGAGGGATGCCATGACGGTATATAATCTCATCGGTATAGATCCTAGCAAGTTTCTCCACTTTATAATCTTCACGATTAGGAAGAAAGTGGGTCGATTTAGTTAAACGGTCAATGATCACCCAAATACTGTCATGATCGGCAGGTGTACGAGGTAACTTAGTAATAAAGTCCATAGCAAGACTATCCCACTTCTAAACGGAGATTTTAGGTTGTTCTAAAAGACCAGAAGGACGCTGATGTTCGGCCTTAACCTTCAAACAAGTAAGGCACTTATATACAACAATGTCCTTCTTCATGCCAAGCCACCAATAAGTCATACGCAGGTCCTGGTACATCTTATCGGCCCCTGGATGAATATAATAACGCGATTTGTGAGCCTCATTCATAATGAGCTCACGGAGGTTATCGCGATCTGGCACCCAGATGCGATTGAGATAGTACTGAAGACCATCAGATTTAGTTTTGAGTTGATTAACGTTAGTGCCAAGAACTTCAACAGAGAGACTTCCTTCATTAGCAGACGAATACTGAGCTTCACGATTAAAAGCATGCAAATCACATATACGAATAGCCTTGACATGAGTCTTACGACTAAGAGCGTCGGCCACTACATTCGCCTTGCCAGGATGATAGCGAATTTCGCAGTCGTAGTCGTTAAGCAATTCCACCCAACGCCTCTGTCGCATGTTCAGCTCTTTTTGGTCAAAGATATGCTGAAGGCTCCTATGGTCGGTGAAGACCACACACTTAGTACCCTAAAGGTAGTGTCGCCAGATCTTTAACGCAAAAACAACCGCACCAAGCTCCAGATTGTCACACCCCGACCACGTTAAAACAACAAACCGTGGCGGAAACGTCGGGGAGTGTTGTAACAGAATCATCGTTTCAACAACCATGGTAATTAAAAGTTTCGTTTTATTGATTCATTCAGTAAATTACATCGTCTTAAAACCAAACAAACAAATTAAACATCGTCTATTATCGTTTTTATGTCGCTAAGGCCACGTCCAAATCCTAAGTGAACATGCTCCCTAGCAATCATCACGCAACATCACCTGAAACATATGTAAAAACAAAGTCAGCAAAGAAATGCTGGCGAGCACATAGGTTTTATAAGAGCATCAGAATCATGGCTTGTTTATATTGCAATACCTCGAAAACCTTGTTTTGAAAAGTATATAATATTGCAACATGATTAACCAACTCAAATCAAGATGGTTATAGTTTATAAAATCTCGTAGCCATGATTCTTAACCCTAAAACATCTGTTTTAGTAAACCAATTCGTAAAACATCTCGTTAATAAAACTCGTATGGTTTATATCATTTTGAAAACCTCGTTGTGTGACATCGTTTCAAATCGTTTCCCAAGTGAACTAAATAATGGCATGAAATGTAATATGATAAAAGCACTTATATATAAGATGTACCAGCGGCGTATCTACCATGCTTTTATCAAGTTACACCCATCCCATTACCTAATCACAACCCAAACCAATCATTCGTTCAAATTGTTTTATCTCGTTTAAATCGTTCCAAATCGTTTTAACTCGTCCCAAAATCGTATTCGTTTTAATTGTGAAACTACTTTTGGTGGTCTCGCTAATAACATTCAAACCTTCGTGACTCGACTACATCGCTTCTCGTATTAACAAACCACCAAAGGGTAAGTTAACAATCATCAGATTCGGTCGTTACCTACATAACCCCCACACATAACCATGGGTGTAGTCTGATAACAGGATTTGTCAGATCCTATGGTACCATAACCTAATACTGGTCGGCTTGATCAATGCTAATGAATGTCATTCATTATGTAGTTACAACCAACAAGTTTCGTTTACATTATCGAAATCGTTATTAGTTTAGTATAAACGATCTTAATCGTTTTTTTTTAAATGATCGTTATAATATCGAAAATCGTTTTGATACATATGAATCACCCCAAAACAATTGAAAGCGATAAAATAGGGGAACTATGTACTCACATTGAATGATAGGGTATCTTGATCTAAAGAACTTAGCGAAGCTCAGACAAACCAAGGAAATTCAAGTAGTACCTAGTAATCGGATCACTAGTAAATAAATCAACACCTAAATCGGAAGATCGGATAGAATGAGGTCTTGTAAACCAAATGAGTGTTGGAACTCATGTGATATGGTTTAACAAAGCCTACATTCTAAATCGGAACCTAACCTAAGTGCTTTCGACCCGTTACGACCCATTAAGGTAGCTTATGATACTTTAACGCGTCGTTCGCGCAAAACTATGTTCGGATGGTTAACTATGTGCTATGTCAAGTCTTATATGCCCAATAATACCTAAACATGTTACTAAATCAGATTATATGTCAAAAACATGTTCACATATGTAAAATACGGATTTATGTTTCAAAAGGGCGTTTTGGTCATTTCTTATGGGCATACAAGCTACTTAACAAATGACTAACCAATCGTATGTGATCGATCATAAGGTATAACCTCAGTGGTTATTCCCTATGCAACTATGATCACTAGTCAAGCTTGATCGGATCCTAAAGATTGACCAAACGGGTCGGGTTCGAAAGTCTAAGCGGTTGTTTAGACCGCTTAACTTACGACCCTAAACAAGCACTAAACTAATAGTGACGAGTTAAACATGTCAAAACATGTTTAACTAGTTTAAAAAACTGATTTGGTATCAAAACAATGGGTTTTGATACCCAAAAATAGTTCCGTTGCAAAATGCGTGCTAAAACGCATTTTGACCGAAACTTTGACTCGTCACTACGCCTAGTTAACGTGGCAATCAGTAGGTATAATCGCTAAGGATTATAACCATCGTGATTACAATCACGTTGCAAAGTTTAATTGAACTTTGACTTGACCAATTGATGGTCAAAACCGAAAGTCAAACTGTTGGCCAAACTTGTTTGACTTTCTGCACTAACATAAATAAAAAGAATGAAAGAATGCTCACTAAAGGTCCTTGCTATCTTTTCTACAAAGAATAATCAGATTAGAAAGCTCCAAACACTTGGGAGAGAGCTCCAAATCAGATGTAGAGAAGAGAATGAGGAAATGAGCAATGAATGAATGAAATTGCTTGGCTATTTATAGTTGTAGCAAGTTCATAGGATCATTACACATGTTTGTGTAACCTCCAAGCATTAAATCTCATCCATACAAGTGTAATGAGCAGCTTAGAAGCCTTGGAGAGGTGTTAACTTGGCTACCACACCAAGAATTTTCATTAACAGCCCCTAAACTATCAAACAGTTGCTGAAAATCAAATTCTGGTCGCTGGGCAACTCATACGGCCCGCGTAAGATATGGGAGGGGGCTTACGCACCTCGCACACCAACTGAATACGCCAATTCTTGGGTTTGGCAGGTTATTACAGACGGTTCATCAAAGACTTCTCAAAGATTTCACAGCCGCTCACATTACTGACACAGAAAGGTGTTGCTTACCGTTGTCACACCCCTTTCTGCGGCGGAAGCACGAGGTGTGATCATGAAAGGTTCTCATTGCATACGAAGAGTAAACATGCTACATGCTCGTAAAATAACATCAAATACCATGATTTGAAAACATAAGTTTAGCGTTTACATCGCTAGACAGCTTAAAACATTGTCTTAAAAGTTTACAACTTTATTTAAAGTTAAACACAAGCGACATCCACGAGCATAAGCAAGACCGCGCGCACATCCATCCTAGTTACCTGAAATACATGTGAGTTTTTGGAAAAACGTCAACATAATGTTGGTGTGAATTCATGCAGTTTTGTGTTTCACGTTTGTATACTTTGTATAAAAACATAGTTGTGAATAAATCAAGTTTTTCTTGAGTACTCCACGTACTTTAAGTTATATATCAATCTTCTTGAGTACCCCACATACTTCAAGTTATATATCAATCTTCTTGAGTACCCCACGTACTTCAAGTTATATATCAATTTTCTTGAGTACCCCACGTACTTCAAGTTATATATCAATTTTCTTGAGTACCCCACGTACTTCAAGTTATATATCAATTTTCAGTATGGTATGAATTTTATATAAATACAGTATTTCTGTAAATATCAGGATTGTTAATGGGTTGCAAAGCCATTAACATGTGACACGACATAGGAAGTCACCAAACCTAAGGCATTTAATTGGTATATTCTGAGACACAAAAGCACTACTCGATTCTCGCCCTCACCGAGAGTGTGGCTGCCAGGCACCCGTTAGATCTAACCTTTTGTTCTGCGGTCTAAGTATGTACACGATTAATGGTGCTTCTGTACCCTATTCGTGACACTATTTCTCATAACACATCCTACTTGGTTCTCGTCCTCACCAAGCGCGTTTCTTTTTATCATTTCTCATAACGCATCCAACTTGGTTCTCGTCCTCACCAAGCGCGTTTCTTTTTATCATTTCTCATAACGCATCCAACTTGGTTCTCGTCCTCACCAAGTGCGTTTCTTATTATCTTATATTTTGTCACACTTGGTTCTCGTTCTCACCAAGTGTACTTCTTGTATTTATATCATACCAATTATAAATATTGTACTTTTGTACATGTATTTCACCCCCGAAGTTATAAAAACTGAAAACAGTTAAAGAGAAAAGGGGGAGCATGAACTCACAACTTTGCGTTCCTTGCGTCGTAAACTTCACCGGATTTGCTTAATTAACGTCGTAACCTATACGCGTTTTCTTAACGTTAGTCACTAGACTTGCGTCGCACAAGTACAGTCACTCTCTTTTGTGTATATACTCTTGTGTTAAAAATATTCTATATTTTTAACTAAGTATCTTACTTATATTATTTTCTCAAAAATTAATATAAGTATCTCATGTTTTGCACTTTGCACCCGAATTATGTATCTTGTATGTGTATTTTTATGTTTATACTCCTCATGAGTATTTAGTGTATTTTTAAGTCTTAATACACTAGCACGTATAACACATACTATATACACTTAGCACAAAAGTTGGTGATAAAATAATATATATTTTTCTCTAAAAAATATACATACTTATATCCGTTTTTATTCTTGAAGAAATCCTTATTTCTAATCACCAAAAATTAGGGAAACCTTGGTAATACTTTTAAATACATTTTTAGGGAATAAGTTTCTCAAAAACTTATATTTTTTTAAGTGTCAAAATTTATAAAAATTTTGACAGAGTTTCCCCTAAAAATGGACGTTTCCCATGTTTTCAAAACATGTGTTTATTTTCTTTTAAATTGTCAACAATCATCAACAACAATCATCAACAATAATCATCAACAATAATCACTAATTTCTCCATTTCATGAACTTGAATATTTACAAAAATGTGTAGTAACTTACTAGCACATTTAGTAAGTCTTGTTATCTTTAAAAATAAGTTTAATTTCTTAAAAACTTTATTTTTAAAGAATATGAAGTTTCACAACTTCTAGTCAAGATTCACAAAAATATTTCTTTGTTGAACTTCCTTGTTACACAAATGTTTACACACTTCTTTATTTACTAAAAATATGTTTAGTTCATGTAAGATCCGGGTTTTAAACAAGACTAATATTTTTGCTTGGTTCTTCCGAAAAACCACTTGTAGATCTTTAGATCTACATGTTTAGAGTCTTATTTTACAAGAAAATTACTTTTACTCAAGTTCATGCCTTATGAATGGATGGATCCATCATCTTTTAACTTTCTAACTTTTACATCCTACTAGTTCATGCTTTCTAACATGGACTAGTATGTCTAGATGATGATCCATCTTGCTTTTACTAACAACAACATCAAATAATCATAACTAGACAATTTTCACAAGATTTACACACATAGTTTCTTTTTATCCAACATTAACCACTTATGTCCAAGACTTTAGGTTATGTTCTTTAGAGTTTTCATCAATTAATCATTCTTTCACCTATTAACCACCAAAAATAAGAACAAGAGGGTGGTTTAGAGCACTTACTACTAGCACAAGGCTAGGGAAGTTCAAGAGTGCAAATGAGGTGGATAAAAGCAAATGGTGAGGGTCCTTCAAGATCCGCTTGCACCGAGCTTCGTTAGTGACCTTCTTACACCTTAATAGCACCTTAGAATAGAAGATGGAAGCTTGAAAAGGATGGTGGTGTGGTCGGTGTTCTTGGCCGTGACCAAGCAAGAGAGGAAGGGAGGAAGTGTGTGTGTTGGTGTGTGAAAGAATGAGAAGTTAGGACCCTTGGTGTTAACTTATATCCAAATGTTGGGTTTAACTCTTGTATAATATGCCTTAGATAGTACAAACATGATCTAATAAAATATGAGATCAAAATCCCATGTGGGATCCTTGTTTCCCAACCGTCCAACAAAGGGGGGGGGGGTGCTAGTTCGATTTTAATTGGTGGTTACATGTTCTAGTTAAGTCTAGTTAGGACTTTATGTAGGTTATTAGTGTGTAGTGTAATATAAAGGGTGTTAGGGTATTCGGGGACCCTAACTAGCTTAGAAAAATAAAAACAATGCTTCTAGCATTATTTTGGTGTTCCGGGTATTATCCGGTTGTTCGGTTAGATACCGATTTGTTAAAGCGCTAAATTACACTTTTTAGCGTCTTTTAAGTACCTTTCTTGTACTCTTTCAATTTCCAACACTTAGGGAAATATTCTGGATGATATAACGACATTTCTGCATAATATTCATATGTTTAAATGCTGATTTATTGCTGATTTATATAAATTCTGCACTTAAAGTGCGTTTCGGGTGCTTTTTAGTGCTTATTTTTGCTTCCGGACAGTATATATATATTAAACCCTTGTATGTATTCTTGGGTTTTAATGCATTCTTGTTGTCGGACCTACACCTAGGCTCCAATTTTATGGTCTGACTGCTTTCTGCAGTTCTGTTGACACATTGTGTCTTACCGGTGAGTTTACTATTATTTTTGACGCAACGCTCTCGTTTATGCATAAAGCAATATTTTGTAGTATACAACGTGCATGAATTCACTTGTTTAATCATGTGTTCAGACATTGCTGACAATTAAGCACATAATTGCAGTCATTTAAATAATGATTAACGTGTACGGAAATTACCGGTTTGGTGCCAGTTGTCACAGTCTCCCCCCGTTAAAAGAATTTCGTCCTGAAATTCAGGTTGAACTAACTCTCGCAGGAGTCTTCTTGAATAGGTGGGGATACTTTTCTTTGAACTGGTCTTCACGTTCCCATGTGTACTCGGGTCCGTGCTTAGAGCTCCAACGTACTTTGACAAGTTTTACGCTGCTCCTCCTGGTCTTGTTGACTTTCCAGTCGGTAACCTCAACGGGTTGTTCTGTAAATCGGAGGGCTTCATCAATATGCACTTCATCCATCGAGATGATCACGTTGTCTTGTGTTGGACTCTTCTTCAGGTTGGATACATGAAACGTATCCTGTACTCCATTAAGTTCTTCCGGTAACTCCAACTTGTATGCCACGGTACCAATTCTCTTCAATATTCTGAATGGTCCGATATATCGTGGATTCAGCTTTCCACGCTTTCCAAATCTGACTACGCCCTTCCAAGGTGAGACTTTTAACAACACTTTGTCTCCCACCTTGAATTATACTGATTTCCTTTTCGGATCGGCGTAGCTCTTTTGTCGATCTCGAGCCGCCTTAATGCGCTCTCGGATCTGCGCAATCTTGTCGGTTGTCTCTTGTACCAGTTCATGACCAACCATACGTTTATCTCCGGCATCTGCCCAACATAAGGGCGATCGGCATTTGCGGCCATACAGAGCTTCGAACGGTGCGGCTTTTATGCTCGTATGATAGCTGTTATTGTAGGAAAACTCAACTAACGGTAGATGAGTATCCCAGCTGCCGCCTAGATCCATGACACATGCGCGAAGCATATCTTCTAACGTTTGTATAGTCCGTTCGTTCTGGCCGTCTGTTTGCGGATGGAATGCCGTGCTCAGATCTAGTTGAGATCCAAAGGCTTCCTGAAATGATTGCCAGATTCTTGAGACAAAGCGTCCATCTCTGTCTGAAATGATTGAGATTGGCACTCCATGACGTGCCACAATTTCTCTTAAATATATTTCAGCAAGCTTTCCAGTGCTGTCTTTTTCTCGGATCGGTAGGAAGTGTGCAGACTTCGTTAATCGATCAACTATTACCCATATCATATCGTGCCCTCTCGGGGTCCTGGGTAATTTCGTTATGAAGTCCATCGAGATTTGTTCCCACTTCCACACGGGAATCTCTGGTTGTTGTAGTAGGCCGGACGGTTTCTGATATTCTGCCTTAACCTTGGCACAGGTTAGGCATTTTCCAACATAAACAGCAACGTCGCTCTTGAGTCTCGGCCACCAATAATATTCTTTCAAGTCTTGATACATTTTGTCCGACCCTGGATGGATCGAATATCTCGATTTGTGGGCTTCATTAAGGATGACTTCTCGTATGCCACCATAGAGTGGAACCCAAATACGCTTCTTGAAGTATAAGGCTCCCTCTTCGTTTGGCACCATGTATTTCAGCATACCCCGTAGGTATTCAGCTTTACGGTTCTCTTCTTTAAGAGCTTCTTGTTGTGCATCGCGAATGCGTGCAGTGAGGTTCGTTCGAATCGTCATTTCCAATGCTCGAACCCTTAGGGTCTTAACCCTTTCTTTTCGGCTCAACGCGTCTGCTACAACGTTTGCCTTTCCAGGATGGTACTTAATCTCACAGTCATAATCATTCAGCAGCTCGACCCAACGTCGCTGGCGCATATTCAATTCCTTCTGATCAAATATGTGTTGTAAGCTTTTGTGATCTGTGAAGATTGTACATCGAGTACCATATAAATAATGTCGCCAAATCTTCAAGGCGAATACCACTGCACCCAGTTCCAGGTCGTGAGTGGTATAATTTCTCTCGTGAACCTTCAGTTGTCTTGAAGCATAAGCGATGACTTTTTGGCGTTGCATGAGCACGCAACCCAAACCTTGTCGTGAAGCATCACAGTATACCACGGAGTCTTCAGTGCCTTCGGGTAATGATAGTATTGGTGCATCGCAGAGCTTGTTCTTAAGTAGCTGAAAGGCTTCTTCTTGTTTATGACCCCAGTCGTATTCCCTGTCCTTCTGTGTAAGGGTCGTTAGCGGTTGAGCTATCTTTGAGAAATTCTCGATGAATCGTCGGTAATAGCCCGCTAAGCCCAAAAATTGTCGAACTTCAGTTGGGGTCTTGGGAGCTTCCCAATTCTTTATTGCTTCAATCTTGGACGGGTCTACATGAATGCCCTTCTCATTCACCACGTGACCAAGAAATTGTACTTCGCGAATCCAGAATTCGCACTTCGAGAATTTTGCATAAAGCTTCTCTTTCTTCAGTAGTTCCAAGATGGTTCTGAGATGTTGCTCGTGCTCTTCTTTCGTTCGCGAGTAAATCAGGATATCATCGATAAATACAATCACGAATTTATCGAGATATGGTTTACATACGCGGTTCATCAGATCCATAAAGACCGCTGGTGCATTCGTCAGCCCAAACGGCATCACAAGAAATTCGTAGTGCCCATATCGCGTTCTGAATGCAGTCTTTGGTACGCTTTCATCTTGGATTCTTAGCTGATGGTATCCAGATCGAAGGTCGATCTTGGAATAGTAGCTTGATCCTTGCAGTTGATCAAACAAGTCATCAATCCTCGGTAGCGGATACCGATTCTTGATCGTGAGCTTGTTCAGTTCCCTGTAATCGATACACATCCGCAGTGATCCATCCTTCTTCTTCACGAATAATACTGGAGCTCCCCAGGGCGAGAAGATTGGCCTTATGAATCCTTTATCCAACAACTCCTGGAGTTGTGTAGATAATTCCTGCATTTCGGATGGCGCAAGTCGATATGGAGCCTTGGCTACAGGAGCGGCTCCTGGAACCAAGTCTATGTGGAATTCGACTTGTCGTTGCGGAGGTAGTCCTGGCAGATCTTCAGGGAATACATCAGGAAATTCCTTCACCACAGGAATGTCTTCGAGTTTTGGCTCCACAGCCTTCTTATCTACAACGTGTGCTAGGAAAGCAACACATCCTTTCCTCAAGCACTTCTGTGCCTTCATACAACTGATGATTCGAAGAGGCGCGTTTCGTCTTTCTCCATGCACGATGAGAGTTTCACCATTCGCTAAAGGGATGCGAACGATTTTCTCATAACAAATAACTTCAGCTTTGTTCTTGGACAACCAGTCCATCCCGACTACTACATCGAAGCTACCCAATTGAATTGGTAGGAGGTCGATGCTAAATCTTCGTTCACCAAGTTCTAGTGTGCAGCCTCTAACAACTTCGCCCGATTCAACAAGTTTACCATTGGCTAGTTCTATAGAATATGGAATTTCTAATCTACTAGATTCTATTCCAAGCATGCGTTTAAACTCCACAGACATGAAGCTATAATCGGCGCCAGTGTCAAATAATATGGATGCAAAGTGATTGTTAATGAGGAACGTACCGGTGACCACGTTAGGGTCCTCGCGTGCGCTCTTTGCTCCAATCACAAATGCTCTAGCCTGAGCATTGTTTCTCTCTGGGTAGTTCTTCATGAGATGATCATTGCTTCCACACTTGAAGCATCCTTGGCTCTGCCCTTTCCCGTTACCATTCTTGTTACCAGCACCGTTTCCATTTCGGCTCTTTCCTTTTCCCCAACAGTCTTCTGTTTGATGACCCAATTTACCACATTTGTCGCACCTTGGAATGCGACAAGCTCCTTCATGATGATACTTACATTTTTGGCATCTAGGTATGGAGCCTTGGTATGCTTTGGTTGCATGGGTTTTCGCCTCCTGGGGCGGGTTAGCGTCACGCTTCTTGTTGTTGAAACCCTTATTGTTACGAGTTGCTTGGTTCAGGTTTGCATGTTTTCTCTTTTTGTCACCGGACGACTCAGCATGTGACTCGGTCTTCTCTGTTGGGTTCAGTGATAGCTTCTTCATACGAACACAATCTTCAGTAAGGCTGACAGCCAGAGTTACAGCCTCGGTGATTGTTTGTGGTTTGGCCGACGTCACCATGCCACGAAACTCTGAGGCCAGTCCCCAAATGTAGCGTTCCACACGCTTAAATTCAGGAGTCACCATGTAGGGAAGCACTCTTGACAGATCGTGGAACCTTCGAGTGTAACCATTGATGTCAGCACCTTCCATAGTCAAGTGCCAGAACTCTGTTTCCAGCCTTTGGAGTTCCGCACGAGAGCAGTACTTCTCTCTCATTCTTTCCTTCAATTCCTCCCAGGTTAAGCCATAAGCAGCATCATCACCCAAAGTTTGGGCTTGCAGGTTCCACCAAGTCAGAGCTTCATCGACAAACAATCCGGTAGCAAAAGTGACTTGCTGATCCGCGGTACACTTGCTCATGCGGATAGTAGCTTCAGTCTTCTCCGTCCAGCGCACAAATGCTACTGCACCTCCTGTGCCATCATAGTTCATCGGCTTGCAGTCGAGGAACTGCTTGAAAGTGCAGCCTGGAATTGATTCAACCAATTCACATGTGAGCAATCGAAGAAATAATGAAACAAAGACCGTTCATAAATTTCCTCATGCTTAGCACAGTGTCTTAAGGTCACCTTGAGCTGCATTGCCTCCAGATGAATCTCCGTTCCCATTACGCCTAGCGTTGCTTGGTCCTCCACTGTCTTGAGTTCGGTTCGCCTCGAACTGGGCGATAGCAGCGGAGATCCTTTCCTCCAGTAGAGCGTTCAGCTCTTCAGCAGTTCTTGGCAGTGGGGGAGGAGGAGGTTGATCGTCATTGCGAGCATTCACAGCTTTCCTGGGTGCCATGTTCTGACAGAACATAACCCAACAGGGTTAATCATTTGTTTGATATCGTCACACTAGCCAGTAGTATCATATATATTCACAGGTATATATACCACATAAGTGACATCAAACAATTATTACTCTAGCAGAGTACTTAGTAGGCTTGCACTGAGGGAATCTATACGTGACAAGACTTGCTGTGATTTTTGTGCACTGAATTCCATAATTATGTATGCATCCATAATTACGTAACTCCTTGCACAGTTTGCACAGTTCGTTTCATCCTCGTATCTCTTCCTTCAGATGGGCCATCGCTTTTAGGTAAAGTCACGTATACTTGTGACATTCTACTTCTAGTATATGCTAATTATCACGAATAATTGCAAGTAATTTCTAGTCAACGACAAGTGCTACTCAAGTGCACTCTAAGTCTCGTAGTGTCTTTTCTAGACTCATGTAGACAGTTTCAGTTAGTGGATGTCGCGGGACGTTTTATGCAATGAAAACTCTTTGAAAATTGTTTTCGTGAATGGATCCTAGAGATTGTAGACTAGACTCGAGAAGGAATCCTGGTTCACTACAATCGCATCTCTGATACCAATCTGTCACACCCCTTTCTGCGGCGGAAGCACGAGGTGTGATCATGAAAGGTTCTCATTGCATACGAAGAGTAAACATGCTACATGCTCGTAAAATAACATCAAATACCATGATTTGAAAACATAAGTTTAGCGTTTACATCACTAGACAGCTTAAAACATTGTCTTAAAAGTTTACAACTTTATTTAAAGTTAAACACAAGCGACATCCACGAGCATAAGCAAGACCGCGCGCACATCCATCCTAGTTACCTGAAATACATGTGAGTTTTTGGAAAAACGTCAACATAATGTTGGTGTGAATTCATGCAGTTTTGTGTTTCACGTTTGTATACTTTGTATAAAAACATAGTTGTGAATAAATCAAGTTTTTCTTGAGTACTCCACGTACTTTAAGTTATATATCAATCTTCTTGAGTACCCCACGTACTTCAAGTTATATATCAATCTTCTTGAGTACCCCACGTACTTCAAGTTATATATCAATTTTCTTGAGTACCCCACGTACTTCAAGTTATATATCAATTTTCTTGAGTACCCCACGTACTTCAAGTTATATATCAATTTTCAGTATGGTATGAATTTTATATAAATACAGTATTTCTGTAAATATCAGGATTGTTAATGGGTTGCAAAGCCATTAACATGTGACACGACATAGGAAGTCACCAAACCTAAGGCATTTAATTGGTATATTCTGAGACACAAAAGCACTACTCGATTCTCGCCCTCACCGAGAGTGTGGCTGCCAGGCACCCGTTAGATCTAACCTTTTGTTCTGCGGTCTAAGTATGTACACGATTAATGGTGCTTCTGTACCCTATTCGTGACACTATTTCTCATAACACATCCTACTTGGTTCTCGTCCTCACCAAGCGCGTTTCTTTTTATCATTTCTCATAACGCATCCAACTTGGTTCTCGTCCTCACCAAGCGCGTTTCTTTTTATCATTTCTCATAACGCATCCAACTTGGTTCTCGTCCTCACCAAGTGCGTTTCTTATTATCTTATATTTTGTCACACTTGGTTCTCGTTCTCACCAAGTGTACTTCTTGTATTTATATCATACCAATTATAAATATTGTACTTTTGTACATGTATTTCACCCCCGAAGTTATAAAAACTGAAAACAGTTAAAGAGAAAAGGGGGAGCATGAACTCACAACTTTGCGTTCCTTGCGTCGTAAACTTCACCGGATTTGCTTAATTAACGTCGTAACCTATACGCGTTTTCTTAACGTTAGTCACTAGACTTGCGTCGCACAAGTACAGTCACTCTCTTTTGTGTATATACTCTTGTGTTAAAAATATTCTATATTTTTAACTAAGTATCTTACTTATATTATTTTCTCAAAAATTAATATAAGTATCTCATGTTTTGCACTTTGCACCCGAATTATGTATCTTGTATGTGTATTTTTATGTTTATACTCCTCATGAGTATTTAGTGTATTTTTAAGTCTTAATACACTAGCACGTATAACACATACTATATACACTTAGCACAAAAGTTGGTGATAAAATAATATATATTTTTCTCTAAAAAATATACATACTTATATCCGTTTTTATTCTTGAAGAAATCCTTATTTCTAATCACCAAAAATTAGGGAAACCTTGGTAATACTTTTAAATACATTTTTAGGGAATAAGTTTCTCAAAAACTTATATTTTTTTAAGTGTCAAAATTTATAAAAATTTTGACAGAGTTTCCCCTAAAAATGGACGTTTCCCATGTTTTCAAAACATGTGTTTATTTTCTTTTAAATTGTCAACAATCATCAACAACAATCATCAACAATAATCATCAACAATAATCACTAATTTCTCCATTTCATGAACTTGAATATTTACAAAAATGTGTAGTAACTTACTAGCACATTTAGTAAGTCTTGTTATCTTTAAAAATAAGTTTAATTTCTTAAAAACTTTATTTTTAAAGAATATGAAGTTTCACAACTTCTAGTCAAGATTCACAAAAATATTTCTTTGTTGAACTTCCTTGTTACACAAATGTTTACACACTTCTTTATTTACTAAAAATATGTTTAGTTCATGTAAGATCCGGGTTTTAAACAAGACTAATATTTTTGCTTGGTTCTTCCGAAAAACCACTTGTAGATCTTTAGATCTACATGTTTAGAGTCTTATTTTACAAGAAAATTACTTTTACTCAAGTTCATGCCTTATGAATGGATGGATCCATCATCTTTTAACTTTCTAACTTTTACATCCTACTAGTTCATGCTTTCTAACATGGACTAGTATGTCTAGATGATGATCCATCTTGCTTTTACTAACAACAACATCAAATAATCATAACTAGACAATTTTCACAAGATTTACACACATAGTTTCTTTTTATCCAACATTAACCACTTATGTCCAAGACTTTAGGTTATGTTCTTTAGAGTTTTCATCAATTAATCATTCTTTCACCTATTAACCACCAAAAATAAGAACAAGAGGGTGGTTTAGAGCACTTACTACTAGCACAAGGCTAGGGAAGTTCAAGAGTGCAAATGAGGTGGATAAAAGCAAATGGTGAGGGTCCTTCAAGATCCGCTTGCACCGAGCTTCGTTAGTGACCTTCTTACACCTTAATAGCACCTTAGAATAGAAGATGGAAGCTTGAAAAGGATGGTGGTGTGGTCGGTGTTCTTGGCCGTGACCAAGCAAGAGAGGAAGGGAGGAAGTGTGTGTGTTGGTGTGTGAAAGAATGAGAAGTTAGGACCCTTGGTGTTAACTTATATCCAAATGTTGGGTTTAACTCTTGTATAATATGCCTTAGATAGTACAAACATGATCTAATAAAATATGAGATCAAAATCCCATGTGGGATCCTTGTTTCCCAACCGTCCAACAAAGGGGGGGGGGGGTGCTAGTTCGATTTTAATTGGTGGTTACATGTTCTAGTTAAGTCTAGTTAGGACTTTATGTAGGTTATTTGTGTGTAGTGTAATATAAAGGGTGTTAGGGTATTCGGGGACCCTAACTAGCTTAGAAAAATAAAAACAATACTTCTAGCATTATTTTGGTGTTCCAGGTATTATCCGGTTGTTCGGTTAGATACCGATTTGTTAAAGCGCTAAATTACACTTTTTAGCGTCTTTTAAGTACCTTTCTTGTACTCTTTCAATTTCCAACACTTAGGGAAATATTCTGGATGATATAACGACATTTCTGCATAATATTCATATGTTTAAATGCTGATTTATTGCTGATTTATATAAATTCTGCACTTAAAGTGCGTTTCGGGTGCTTTTTAGTGCTTATTTTTGCTTCCGGACAGTATATATATATTAAACCCTTGTATGTATTCTTGGGTTTTAATGCATTCTTGTTGTCGGACCTACACCTAGGCTCCAATTTTATGGTCTGACTGCTTTCTGCAGTTCTGTTGACACATTGTGTCTTACCGGTGAGTTTACTATTATTTTTGACGCAACGCTCTCGTTTATGCATAAAGCAATATTTTGTAGTATACAACGTGCATGAATTCACTTGTTTAATCATGTGTTCAGACATTGCTGACAATTAAGCACATAATTGCAGTCATTTAAATAATGATTAACGTGTACGGAAATTACCGGTTTGGTGCCAGTTGTCACAACCGTTGGGGTAATACACAGGAAACAGCGTTTCAGCACTTAAAGGATAGACTTTGTAGCGCACCTATCCTCTCATTGCCTGAAGGCACGGACGATTTTGTAGTCTACTGCGACGCATCTATCCAAGGTCTTGGATGTGTGTTGATGCAGCGGGA
The DNA here is from genome assembly GCA_030545235.1 of Helianthus tuberosus. Taxonomy (NCBI): domain Eukaryota; kingdom Viridiplantae; phylum Streptophyta; class Magnoliopsida; order Asterales; family Asteraceae; genus Helianthus; species Helianthus tuberosus. The sequence continues at coordinate 22,363 of JARYGA010009769.1, forward strand.
TAAAGTTATTGCTTATGCTTCGCGCCAACTTAAGATTCACGAACGGAATTACACTACACACGATTTAGAGCTGGGAGCCGTTGTTTTTGCGCTCAAGATATGGCGACATTACCTGTATGGCACTAAGTGCACCATCTACACCGATCACAGGAGTCTTGAGTATATATTCAAGCAGAAAGAATTGAACATGAGACAACGTAGATGGGTTGAACTACTGAACGATTACGAATGTGCTATAAAGTACCATCCGGGCAAAGCCAATGTTGTGGCCGACGCCCTCAGTCGAAAGGATACTACACCTAGGCGTGTACGAGCGTTGCAACTCACTATTCAGTCCAGTCTTCCTTCTCAGATACGAGATGCTCAAGTAGAAGCATTGAAACCAGAAAACGTCAGGGCTGAAGCCCTACGCGGTTCAAGGCAACGGTTAGAACAAAGGGCAGACGGCGCCTATTATGTAACCGGACGCATCTGGGTCCCACTCTATGGTAATTTACGCGAGCTTGTAATGGATGAAGCTCATAAGTCTCGCTACTCAGTACATCCTGGTTCGGATAAGATGTACCACGACCTCAGAACTACATATTGGTGGCCTAGCATGAAGGCCCACATAGCAACTTACGTTAGCAAGTGTTTGACTTGTGCGAGAGTCAAAGCGAAATATCAGAAACCATCAGGCCCACTCCAACAACCTGAGATACCACAATGGAAATGGGAACAAATTTTCCATGGATTTTGTTACTGGCCTGCCTAGATCTCAACGTGGGAATGATACTATTTGGGTGATCGTGGATCGACTCTCAAAGTCTGCTCACTTCTTGGCTATCAAGGAAACGGATAAGTTCTCCACTCTAGCAGACGTATACCTTAAGGAAGTTGTCTCGAGGCACGGGGTGCCCACCTCTATTATCTCTGATCGTGATGCACATTTTACTTCAGAACTGTGGCAAGCAATGCACAAATCTTTTGGTTCTCGATTAGACATGAGCACAGCTTATCACCTTCAGACGGATGGGCAATCTGAGCGCACTATTCAAACTCTAGAAGACATGCTTCGGGCGTGCATAATTGACTTTGGCAATGGCAAAAAAAAAAAAAAAAAAAAAAAAAAAAAAAAAAAAAAAAAAAAAAAAAAACATCTGCCACTTGTGGAATTTTCGTACAATAACAGCTACCACACCAGCATTAAAGCTGCTCCATTTGAGGCATTGTACGGGCATAAATGCCGATCACCTCTTTGTTGGGCAGAGGTGGGTGATAGTCAGATCACAGGTCCAGAAATGGTAGTTGATACTACTGAAAAGATTGCTCAAATACGACAACGCATGGCGGCAGCTCGTGACCGTCAGAAAGCATACACAGATAAAGACAGGAAACTACTCGAGTTCCAGGTTGGGGATCGAGTGCTACTCAAAGTTTCACCCTGGAAGGGTGTTGTTCGTTTTGGCAAACGAGGAAAGCTCAATCCACGATACGTCGGACCTTTCGAAGTCATAGAGAAAATAGGCAAAGTGGCCTACAGACTGAACTTACCAACTGAACTCAGTGCAGTTCACAACGTCTTTCACGTGTCGAATCTGAAGAAGTGTCTGTCAGATGAGACCCTCATAGTTCCTTTGAAGGAGCTCACTATCGACGAGCAGTTGCGATTCGTCGAGGAACCAGTTGAAATCACGGACCGGGATGTTAAGGTCCTCAAGAACACCAGAATCCCTCTTGTACGAGTTCGTTGGAACTCCCGTCGCGGCCCAGAGTTCACCTGGGAGCGTGAAGATCAAATGAAACTCAAGTATCCCCAGTTATTCGGAACCAATGCAACTACTACTGAGGCTGAAGCTACTACTGCAGAATTTCGGGACAAAATTCCAAATCAACGGGGGGATGATGTGACACCCCAGGAAAACCAGTGAACGATACAACTTACCTAGCTTCCTCAGTAACCGCATGCTAAATTTCGGGACGAAATTTCTTTCAAGTTGGGGATAATGTGACAACCCGAGTTTCAAGGTTTCTACTTGATTTGATTACTGTTCACTAAGTGTTGTCTATAATTATACTTGGTGTGCTTCACAGTGTGTTTTATTATATGTGATATGATAATAATGTTTTGTATGAGTTCGTATGTTTTAAAGATGGAACCTTTACTGAAAACCACTACTCATGAAAAACACTCCATGGCTGAAAACACAAAGTGTTTTCGTCCAACATGGGTTCAACGAAAACAAGATTGGGCTTTAGGCCCAGTAGCGATTTATTATTTATTTCCTTCAAACCTTTATGTGATAATTTTTAATCGGCAAAACCCTAGAACACTTCTCTAACTGTGACGGCAACTACGAGCTTACGAAACCTTCTTGTGCCATCAATCCACTAGTTTCTATCTCGGTTAGTGTGATTCGTGTTCGTGTAGTGGATTAAAAACACTTGTGATTATTTGTTTGATTTTATGTAGTAACAGTTAGGTATAACAGTTAGGTAATTTTGTTCATGGATTGAATATATATGCGATTAGGTCATGAATGATTATACATGTGCTTTATATCGAAAGTGCAGCCAAAGTGGATTCGCTTAATATTGTCGGACATAGCATTTATTATTGTACATGGATTATTTCAGAAAGCATGTGATTGTTATTTGGGTCTCAATTTTTATTTTTTGTCTATCATGATGATGATGAACCGACATGTCATGTGCCGATGATTTTTTTTAGGGAATGATTCTGATATGTTGATGTTGTGAATTGAAGTGATTGGTTATATCAATCTGATAGTGGTGACAAATCGATTTTCAATGTGATGATTGTAGCCGTAACCTATGTGAATATGTGAATACAATTGTTACTTGAATATAATTGGACCACAAGATCCATAGACTGTTTGTTGAAATTCTCGATATAGTGGATTGTCAGGACTTTTGTTTATAAACTTTGGGACTTGAAATCAAATGGGGGTCCAATTAAGGTTTCACAGCAAATAACCCATCAGCTTGCTATTTGAATTATATGTGTACTACTAGATAAGTATCACTTCATATGTCGGCCATTGAGATGTAATCATAATTTCATGTGAATGGACAGGGAATGTTTGATTGTTCTCTTATGAATGAAATTTGATAATAGTTATTATGATTGAACAATTGTTGGATGAACACGGTTCAAAACTGTTAGTGTTATTAGTTAACTGCTGTGATGATGATGATACTCTGTCCCAACGAAAACACACAACCAACGAAATCACCTTCCGATTTCGTCAACTGAGTGATTTCGGCCATAGGTGTTTTCGGCCCAACTGATTTAAATTGGTTACTCAGTTAAGTATTCACTTTGGTTAACTCTGTTACGTTATGCATGTGCTTCGGTGATGTATGTTAACACTGTTAAACATATAACATTACTAGTTTGTTAACTCTGTTATCCAACTAACACTGTGGTTGTCATTCCCGTTAGTATATGTTAATCCAGTTAAGCTTGTTAACTCTGTTAAGTGAGTTATTGAATAACTCTGGTTATTACAAACTGTGACGGACTTGTATATGAAACATGAGTTACATGATATTGATTTGATAAACTGTTATGTATTACACGATGATAACTGCCAAGCAATATGTGATGTTAAGTTTGCATGCGAGTCATTATGAACGAAACTGATTGTATATGCGTGCGTACTATAGGTCGTGACTGATTGATTTATTGTGAGCATTTAACTTAGCATACCGAGCAAACTAAGGTGAGTTCACACTTCTACCAAGGCATGGGATTCCCGGGGTTGGGAATGGGTTGATTGATTATTTATGCTTAAGAGTTATCGGAATTACATACCATAGGCCTCGGGAGAGGAAGGTCAATGGTAGATACTACTAGACTAGTGATACATATACTTCTCTTCGCACACATGCCGGGATCGGCCGCGATACTAGAACAATCTTCGCAAACATGCCTGGAATGGCCGCGAACTATACTTTAATCTTCGCAAACATGCCTGGAATGGCCGCGAACTATACTTTAATCTTCGCAAACATGCCTGGAGGGCCGCGATACAAATATACCTAGTCTAGAGAACATATGGGAAACCCCCACTAAACTTCGCAAACATGCCTAGAGGGCCGCGATGCTATTACATACGATACATGATTACTAAACGAACATACGATTTATGATACGAACATTATAACTAAATAACCAACTGTGAACTCGCTCAACTAGTTGTTGACTCTCTGTTACATGCCTTGCAGGACCTTAGGTACTTTTGGAGCTTGAACGGGAGGCACGGTCGTTGTGGACATGGATCGTGAATGTGTTGTTAAACATTATGACATTTTATACTTAAACTTATGTTGGGTTTTACATTATTGCTTCCGCTACACACTTGTTTATGTTTGGCTTTGAAAACACCTATCGTATTGATGATTGACTTTTACCTATTTACTTATATGTTCAATATGATTAGTGGCTTGATCCTGGTCATGTCACGCCTCCAAGCGGTGGTACTCCGCGTGTGGATTTTGGGGGTGTGACAGATTGGTATCAGAGCCATTGGTTATAGAGAACTCGGTTTTAATAAGGGAAAACTTTTTATTAAAATCAGACTATAACCGAAACAGTGCTCAACGATCCACAACGACGCCTCGCTCCACGTGCAAGACTCAACATCCTAGGTAATATGGTACATGTTTTGTTGCCTACTTGCTAGAATTGCATAGAACTTTGCTCGGGGTATGCTTAGATTAACGTAACACTATTGCATGAAAACACTTGTGTGCTTACTCTCTTCTGTCATCGCACTATTCGCGAACCTCTCTTACTTATGTTATCGTTGCTATCAAGATCATGAGTGGACACGTTAACCTAACTCAAGCCCAGTTGGCGACTTCGATCACTGAACAAGTTACTGCAGCACTCGCAGCTGCCCAGGCAGGAGGTGTAACCTGCCATCACCACTTACTCTAGGATCTTTAGATCCTACTCTCGTAAACCAACACTCATACTCAAGTATGTTACTCTTACGCACACGACAGGTCAACACGCTCAGCCACCTGTGTGCACGTTCAAAACTTTCATGGACTGTCGTCCTATTACTTTCAGTGGCACGGAAGGAGCAGTTGGACTCCTCCATTGGTTTGAAAAGCTCGAGTCCGTTTTTGAGATGTGTGAATGCCCTGAGGCTCGTAGGGTGAAGTACGCCACGGGTACTCTCGAAGGCACTACGCTAACTTGGTGGAACGCGCAAGTTCAGATGCTGGGGCTGGAGGCTGCTAATGCCACCCCATGGAATGATTTTAAGGAACTGATCAAGCGAGAATACTGTAACCGTGATGACATCCACAAACTGGAAGTGGAGTTCTTTAACTTGAAGATGACAGGGTCAAAGATAGAAGCGTACACGAAACGATCCAACGAACTGACAGTGTTATGTCCAACTATGGTGGACCCACCCATCAAGCGCATTGAGCTGTACCTCAAATGCTTAGTACCAGAGATTCAAAGTCATGTGACTACTGCTAACCTTGCTACTATTCAAGATGTTACTCGTCTTGCTCATCGTCTCACAAACCAGGCAGTGGAACAGAACAAGCTGCCTAAACGCATTGGTGCTACTACTACTACTACTACTTCTGCTATTCCCAGTGACAACAAGAGAAGGTGGGATGGAACCTTCAGTAAGGGTTCAACTTCGGTTCAGTCCCAGACACAACAGTGAAAGACAGATAATTAACAGAGCCCCAGTTAGTAGTCGTCTGGTAGTCAAGGGCAGGGTGGATATCAAGGAAATCACCCAAAGTGCAATAGATGCAACAGACACCACAATGGTCAGTGCAACAGGGGTCGTTGCCCAAGGTGTCTCAAGATGGGTCATGAAGCTAAGGATTTCAGGAGCTCGCGACCTGCGAATCAGAACCAACAACGACAACAATAATCAGGGCAATGGGAACAACAACGGGAGTAATAACGACGGCAATGGTGCCAGGGGTCGAGTGTTCGTAATTGGTCAGGGCGACGCAAGGATGATCCTAACGTGGTGATGGACTTTCCTTATCAAATTCATTCCTATAGTTCTGGGTAGTTTCGACATCGTCATTGGTATGGATTGGTTATCCCAACAGCAAGCAGAGATCCTATGCAAGGAGAAGATCATTCGCATTCCCCGTTCTGGTAAAGAACCTCTCGAAGTTCAAGGCGATAAGAATGGTGTCGTGAGTGGCATCATCTCCTTCTTGAAGGCACAGAAGGGTTTGCGAAAGGGCCACACCGCTATATTAGCACTCGTTACAGATACATCGACGAAAGAGAGGAAGTTAGAGGATATTCCAGTTGTACGCGACTTTCCTCAAATGTTTCCTGAAGAGTTACCTGGGTTACCGCCTCATCGCCAGGTCGAATTTCAGATCGAGCTAGCTCCAGGAGCAGCACCCATAGCTCGAGCACCTTATCGCTTAGCTCCAACCGAACTGGAAGAACTATCTAAGCAACTGCAAGAACTCTTAGAAAAGGGTTTCATACGTCCTAGCTCTTCGCCCTGGGGAGCTCCAGTGCTATTCGTGAAGAAGAAAGACGGTACTTTCAGAATGTGCATTGACTACCGTGAAGAATCGCTATCCTCTTCCACGCATCGACGACTTATTCGACCAGTTGCAAGGGTCGAGCTATTACTCGAAGATTGAACTGAAGTCAGGTTACCATCAACAGAGAGTCCGGGATGAGGACGTCTCCAAAACAGCGTTCAGAACACGCTACGGCCATTACGAGTTTTTGGTTATGCCATTCGGGTTAACAAACGCGCCTGCGGTTTTCATGGATCTTATGAACCGGGTGTGCAAACTTTATCTTGACAAGTTCGTTATTGTTTTCATCGACGACATCCTGATTTATTCGAAGAGTCAGGAGGAACACGAGCACCATTTACGACTTATTTTGGAACTTCTTCGAACGGAACAGCTGTACGCCAAGTTTTCAAAATGCGACTTCTGGCTTCGTGAAGTCCACTTCCTAGGCCACGTGGTAAACAAGGATGGGATTCATGTCGATCCATCTAAGGTAGATTCGATCAAGAACTGGCCTGCACCTCGCACACCAACTGAATACGCCAATTCTTGGGTTTGGCAGGTTATTACAGACGGTTCATCAAAGACTTCTCAAAGATTTCACAGCCGCTCACATTACTGACACAGAAAGGTGTTGCTTACCGTTGGGGTAATACACAGGAAACAGCGTTTCAGCACTTAAAGGATAGACTTTGTAGCGCACCTATCCTCTCATTGCCTGAAGGCACGGACGATTTTGTAGTCTACTGCGACGCATCTATCCAAGGTCTTGGATGTGTGTTGATGCAGCGGGATAAAGTTATTGCTTATGCTTCACGCCAACTTAAGATTCACGAACGGAATTACACTACACACGATTTAGAGCTGGGAACCGTTGTTTTTGCGCTCAAGATATGGCGACATTACCTGTATGGCACTAAGTGCACCATCTACACCGATCACAGGAGTCTTGAGTATATATTCAAGCAGAAAGAATTGAACATGAGACAACGTAGATGGGTTGAACTACTGAACGATTACGAATGTGCTATAAAGTACCATCCGGGCAAAGCCAATGTTGTGGCCGACGCCCTCAGTCGAAAGGATACTACACCTAGGCGTGTACGAGCATTGCAACTCACTATTCAGTCCAGTCTTCCTTCTCAGATACGAGATGCTCAAGTAGAAGCATTGAAACCAGAAAACGTCAGGGCTGAAGCCCTACGCGGTTCAAGGCAACGGTTAGAACAAAGGGCAGACGGCGCCTATTATGTAACCGGACGCATCTGGGTCCCACTCTATGGTAATTTACGCGAGCTTGTAATGGATGAAGCTCATAAGTCTCGCTACTCAGTACATCCTGGTTCGGATAAGATGTACCACGACCTCAGAACTACATATTGGTGGCCTAGCATGAAGGCCCACATAGCAACTTACGTTAGCAAGTGTTTGACTTGTGCGAGAGTCAAAGCGGAATATCAGAAACCATCAGGCTCACTCCAACAACCTGAGATACCACAATGGAAATGGGAGCAAATTTTCCATGGATTTTGTTACTGGCCTGCCTAGATCTCAACGTGGGAATGATACTATTTGGGTGATCGTGGATCGACTCTCAAAGTCTGCTCACTTCTTGGCTATCAAGGAAACGGATAAGTTCTCCACTCTAGCAGACGTATACCTTAAGGAAGTTGTCTCGAGGCACGGGGTGCCCACCTCTATTATCTCTGATCGTGATGCACGTTTTACTTCAGAACTGTGGCAAGCAATGCACAAATCTTTTGGTTCTCGATTAGACATGAGCACAGCTTATCACCTTCAGACGGATGGGCAATCTGAGCGCACTATTCAAACTCTAGAAGACATGCTTCGGGCGTGCATAATTGAGTTTGGCAATGGCAAAAAAAAAAAAAAAAACATCTGCCACTTGTGGAATTTTCGTACAATAACAGCTACCACGCCAGCATTAAAGCTGCTCCATTTGAGGCATTGTACGGGCGTAAATGCCGATCACCTCTTTGTTGGGCAGAGGTGGGTGATAGTCAGATCACAGGTCCAGAAATGGTAGTTGATACTACTGAAAAGATTGCTCAAATACGACAACGCATGGCGGCAGCTCGTGACCGTCAGAAAGCATACACAGATAAAGACAGGAAACTACTCGAGTTCCAGGTTGGGGATCGAGTGCTACTCAAAGTTTCACCCTGGAAGGGTGTTGTTCGTTTTGGCAAACGAGGAAAGCTCAATCCACGATACGTCGGACCTTTCGAAGTCATAGAGAAAATAGGCAAAGTGGCCTACAGACTGAACTTACCAACTGAACTCAGTGCAGTTCACAACGTCTTTCACGTGTCGAATCTGAAGAAGTGTCTGTCAGATGAGACCCTCATAGTTCCTTTGAAGGAGCTCACTATCGACGAGCAGTTGCGATTCGTCGAGGAACCAGTTGAAATCACGGACCGGGATGTTAAGGTCCTCAAGAACACCAGAATCCCTCTTGTACGAGTTCGTTGGAACTCCCGTCGCGGCCCAGAGTTCACCTGGGAGCGTGAAGATCAAATGAAACTCAAGTATCCCCAGTTATTCGGAACCAATGCAACTACTACTGAGGCTGAAGCTACTACTGCAGAATTTCGGGACAAAATTCCAAATCAACGGGGGGATGATGTGACACCCCAGGAAAACCAGTGAACGATACAACTTACCTAGCTTCCTCAGTAACCGCATGCTAAATTTCGGGACGAAATTTCTTTCAAGTTGGGGATAATGTGACAACCCGAGTTTCAAGGTTTCTACTTGATTTGATTACTGTTCACTAAGTGTTGTCTATAATTATACTTGGTGTGCTTCACAGTGTGTTTTATTATATGTGATATGATAATAATGTTTTGTATGAGTTCGTATGTTTTAAAGATGGAACCTTTACTGAAAACCACTACTCATGAAAAACACTCCATGGCTGAAAACACAAAGTGTTTTCGTCCAACATGGGTTCAACGAAAACAAGATTGGGCTTTAGGCCCAGTAGCGATTTATTATTTATTTCCTTCAAACCTTTATGTGATAATTTTTAATCGGCAAAACCCTAGAACACTTCTCTAACTGTGACGGCAACTACGAGCTTACGAAACCTTCTTGTGCCATCAATCCACTAGTTTCTATCTCGGTTAGTGTGATTCGTGTTCGTGTAGTGGATTAAAAACACTTGTGATTATTTGTTTGATTTTATGTAGTAACAGTTAGGTATAACAGTTAGGTAATTTTGTTCATGGATTGAATATATATGCGATTAGGTCATGAATGATTATACATGTGCTTTATATCGAAAGTGCAGCCAAAGTGGATTCGCTTAATATTGTCGGACATAGCATTTATTATTGTACATGGATTATTTCAGAAAGCATGTGATTGTTATTTGGGTCTCAATTTTTATTTTTTGTCTATCATGATGATGATGAACCGACATGTCATGTGCCGATGATTTTTTTTAGGGAATGATTCTGATATGTTGATGTTGTGAATTGAAGTGATTGGTTATATCAATCTGATAGTGGTGACAAATCGATTTTCAATGTGATGATTGTAGCCGTAACCTATGTGAATATGTGAATACAATTGTTACTTGAATATAATTGGACCACAAGATCCATAGACTGTTTGTTGAAATTCTCGATATAGTGGATTGTCAGGACTTTTGTTTATAAACTTTGGGACTTGAAATCAAATGGGGGTCCAATTAAGGTTTCACAGCAAATAACCCATCAGCTTGCTATTTGAATTATATGTGTACTACTAGATAAGTATCACTTCATATGTCGGCCATTGAGATGTAATCATAATTTCATGTGAATGGACAGGGAATGTTTGATTGTTCTCTTATGAATGAAATTTGATAATAGTTATTATGATTGAACAATTGTTGGATGAACACGGTTCAAAACTGTTAGTGTTATTAGTTAACTGCTGTGATGATGATGATACTCTGTCCCAACGAAAACACACAACCAACGAAATCACCTTCCGATTTCGTCAACTGAGTGATTTCGGCCATAGGTGTTTTCGGCCCAACTGATTTAAATTGGTTACTCAGTTAAGTATTCACTTTGGTTAACTCTGTTACGTTATGCATGTGCTTCGGTGATGTATGTTAACACTGTTAAACATATAACATTACTAGTTTGTTAACTCTGTTATCCAACTAACACTGTGGTTGTCATTCCCGTTAGTATATGTTAATCCAGTTAAGCTTGTTAACTCTGTTAAGTGAGTTATTGAATAACTCTGGTTATTACAAACTGTGACGGACTTGTATATGAAACATGAGTTACATGATATTGATTTGATAAACTGTTATGTATTACACGATGATAACTGCCAAGCAATATGTGATGTTAAGTTTGCATGCGAGTCATTATGAACGAAACTGATTGTATATGCGTGCGTACTATAGGTCGTGACTGATTGATTTATTGTGAGCATTTAACTTAGCATACCGAGCAAACTAAGGTGAGTTCACACTTCTACCAAGGCATGGGATTCCCGGGGTTGGGAATGGGTTGATTGATTATTTATGCTTAAGAGTTATCGGAATTACATACCATAGGCCTCGGGAGAGGAAGGTCAATGGTAGATACTACTAGACTAGTGATACATATACTTCTCTTCGCACACATGCCGGGATCGGCCGCGATACTAGAACAATCTTCGCAAACATGCCTGGAATGGCCGCGAACTATACTTTAATCTTCGCAAACATGCCTGGAGGGCCGCGATACAAATATACCTAGTCTAGAGAACATATGGGAAACCCCCACTAAACTTCGCAAACATGCCTAGAGGGCCGCGATGCTATTACATACGATACATGATTACTAAACGAACATACGATTTATGATACGAACATTATAACTAAATAACCAACTGTGAACTCGCTCAACTAGTTGTTGACTCTCTGTTACATGCCTTGCAGGACCTTAGGTACTTTTGGAGCTTGCACGGGAGGCACGGTCGTTGTGGACATGGATCGTGAATGTGTTGTTAAACATTATGACATTTTATACTTAAACTTATGTTGGGTTTTACATTATTGCTTCCGCTACACACTTGTTTATGTTTGGCTTTGAAAACACCTATCGTATTGATGATTGACTTTTACCTATTTACTTATATGTTCAATATGATTAGTGGCTTGATCCTGGTCATGTCACGCCTCCAAGCGGTGGTACTCCGCGTGTGGATTTTGGGGGTGTGACAGTACAAAAATTTTGGATGTCCAGATGTGGTCAGAATGTAAGATATGCGCGAAAATGCAAACTTACGCCCTTTTTGACACTTTTAGTCCCTGTAAGATCAAATAAGCATGTTTTC
>JARYGA010009770.1:0-31208 GCA_030545235.1 Helianthus tuberosus
CCATATTGCCAGTTTAGTCCAAAGGTTTCATTTTTCACTTGTGGGTCCAAAAAGGTTTCGCAGTTGCCATTTTAGTCCGCTGGGTTAACTTCATCCATTTTTTTCAGTTAACGTGAAGGGCAATTCGGTCATTTTATATGGTCAAATTGCCCTTCTAGTTAACAGAATCACAAATAAGATGACCGAATTGCCGTTATCGTTATCAGAAAAAATGGATAAAGTTAACCCAGTGGACTAAAGTGACAACAGTGAAACTTTTTTGGACCCACAGGTGAAAAATGAAACATTTGGACTAAACTGGCAAAATGGCCCAAACCATAGGGACTAAAATGGCATTTAACTCTTTGTTTTAAGGACCGAAAATCCGAACCGAACCGTTGCTAAAACCGAAATAACCGAAACCGAAAAGCCCGAAACCGAACGGTTTTTAAAAACCAAAAACCGAACTTTCGGTTACGGTTTTGGTTTTACCAAAAAACCGAACCGAACCGTGCACACCCCTATTTAAAATGGTAAATTTTGTTTGCATAATCAAGCTTACAATGGGGTTGTTTACAGATTTTAAATTGGTCGTAAATTTTATTGTTAAAGTCTTGTTATTGGACCGACCGGGTTTTGGGCGTTTCAGGATCAATCTCGTTCCTCATCCTTATTATGATTTTTGAATAGTCGAATAGGCGACCGACGATCAACATTCTGATCTCGCTCACTTGGCGACTGGCAATCAACAAATCGACCCTCCTATTTTTCAAACAAATCAACTATTTGATGAGAATTCAAGTAACCAAGAAGTATTATTTTTAGCCGATTAGATTTTTAAAGTGAATTACTTTTTATATATTGTTGATTAAACCAGTGCTTCTCTTAAAACAACTGTTGAATAATAGAAAGAGTATGAAAAACTATTTTTTTTTATGTCTTAAAAGCTAAAAGGAGTTTTAAGACAAAGATCTTAAGTCATGATGTATTCTTCTTGAAGATGCACTAAAATATGGTGATTGATGGATCATATATTGATACCGATGAACTTTACATGAAGTTAAAGTTGTTAACACTTTATTACCTAATGCAATTATCAACCCTAGTGATGTTTTAAAATAGCGTTATTGGATTTTAATAAACCTAATTTTCACCAGTTGGCTGATAATAATCCAAACTCTAAAAATCTCTCCAACGATCCCAATTTGTAAGAATTTGGCCCCCATCGATCCTTGTTGATACACTTTTGTGTGGACGCGGCACGTTCGGTTCGACCCTTTAACGGAATGAAGACCAAGTCGGATATCCTCCTATTCTACCTGGGTCTGACAAGTTTGTCTAATTTGTTTTGTAACGTTAAACGAACAATGCATGTTGCATTTAGGGTATTAGTTGTTTGTGTGTGGGTTTATATAGTCACTTGGGCCAAAAACTCATTTGGGCCTAAACTTCACTCGGCCAAAACCTCCCATGGTGAAACTCCCTACATGACGAAACCTCCCTTCATGAAGAAACTCTAGGAGTTTCACCATGACTAAATGACGAAACTCAGGAGTTTCATCAAAGCTTTGAAGTTTCGTCACCCCACATTCAAGTTTCGTCATGTATATTGATGAAACCCCAGGTTTCGTCAATATTAGAAGTTTCGCCGGGTCCCTGTTGAGTTTCGTCATGACCTGTGTCTTGTTGCCTATATAAACTCCTCATAGTTTTTGTGTGAAACTCATGAGAGCATAACTGTACTGAGAGATTTATTTCAAACATTGTGTGTATGTGTTTGACCCTTGTTCTCATCTAATCAATTGATTGTGTTTCATTGGTTATATCGTGTTCGTATTATCTATGTTTGGTTTGGCATAGTCACGGGGATTCCGCACTCATGACCGTGTTTGTTATAAACAAGGATTCGGTTTTCGTATTCGATCCTCAGAATTCGGGACCTACAAGTGGTATCAGAGCTTTGACTCTTATCCTTGTTTAAAACCAAACACAGTTGGGTTTTTATCAAGTGTTGAAACTATTTGTTGTTGATTTTCTGAGAAATTGTTCTTAAAGTTCATATTTTTCTTGAAAAGTTTAAATATTTTCTGGAAAAAGGTTCAAAAAAATCATTGTTAATCTTGTTATTTTGCTAAAAGTTTGTTCAAAAAACCTGGTTTATTTACATGTTTACATGTTGACATTTGGGTTTTTATTGAAAGTTTAAGCAAAATCGTGTTCGACAAAATTCTCCGGCACCGGAAAACTCATCAAGTTCATCTGATCTTCAAGTTGTTCTTCAAAGTGTCAATAAATATATCTTTGTTTGATCTTGGTTGAATTTGAATTATTTTGTTTGTGATTAAAATATATTAAGTTGACATTTTGGTACAAAAGGTATGATGAAAAGTTGTTGAGTATATTGTCTCGGTAAGGTGAAGTTTGAAAATTGTGTCTTGTGTCAGACAACAACAAGATAAGATTTACTTTATCTCACCATCTGTTTGAACTTATCTTGACTGAAGACTCAATCCACGAAACCCTTGAGAAGTTTCATCACAAGGTTTCTTGTAAGAGCTACTGAAGTTTCGTCCAACATAAAGGTTTCGTCAGAAGCATTATTTATCCAGTAGTTTCGTCGATCAGAAGACTCATCACCTAGAGTTTCGTCACAACAAACTTTCACCAGAATCTTCTAGTTTCGTCACACATGTTTTAGCATAGGGATTCGTCGATCAGCATAGGGTTTCGTCGAACAATGGATTTTTATCAAAGTTTCGTCGATAAGAAGTTACATCATACAGAGTTTCGTCGAAGCTGCTTTTGTCATAAGGTTTCGTCGATTATCATAAGTCAGGTTTCGTCAAACAGGCTTTATTATTCAGAGGTTTCGTCGATCAACTTTCTTCACAAGGTTTCGTCGTTGAACTAGGTTTCGTCATACATTGTTAATCAATTAAGTTTCGTCGATCAAAGTGTTACACATTAGAGTTTCGTCGACCAGTGGTTTATCAAAGTTTCGTCGATCTTGTTTTGTCATTATTCAAGTTTCGTCGTGCATTAAGCTAATCAGGTTTCGTCGTGCACACAAGGTTTCGTCGATCAAAAGTTCTTCACGGGGTTTCGTCGAAACCTGTTAAATTTTTAGCAAAAGTGTTGCAAAACTAATTTAACTGTTTGTTTTTTAGTGTTTAACTAGGTTTTCACTTTCATATATCAATCATGAGTTGTACTAGCCCTTCGAATTGGAGTATGGAACCGAGACCAGGTGAAGATCAGACATCCGCAACCGTTTGGTTAAGGAATGTCATGCCTCAACAATCGATAAGTGCAAGTCAATGGGCATTGGTGACGAACCAGAATCAAAGTATTCAAAATCTGTTGATAAGTGAGAGCGAAACGGGAAGCAATAACCGCCCGCCAAAGCTAAATCACATGAACGAATATCCGACATGGAAAGGTCGTTTCCACACGTACATTCTAGGGCAAAATACCGAAGTATGGACGTGCTTCATTTCGCCGTATAATCAATATCTAGAAGAAGCAGGTTCAAGTTTAGCGACATTGGCGAATATGCTAGAAGATGACAAGAAAGCGTATGATCTAGAGAAGAAGGCGTTTGCTATTCTCAAGCAAGCACTCAACAAAAAAATCTATCATCAATTCTCTTATTGTACGAGCACGAAAGCACTATGGGATGCCTTGGTAGCAAGAGGTGGAGGAAATGCAGCGACAAGAAAGACACGTCATGATCTGTTGAAGAAGGAATTCGAATCATTTCAATTCTTGGAGAATGAAACCCTAAATGATATGACTACTCGTTTTTATCATTTGATTAGTGAAATGTTTTCTTATACTGTTCGTGCAACTCAACAAGAAATGGTTGCACGGTTTGCTGATGCTCTTCCTCCAAAGTGGAGCTCATTCATTGAGCTTCTAAAGCATACGGGTGTTTTAGACACTGTCAATATCTATGAATTTATTCAGAAGTTGGAGCACAAGAATGATGAAGAAATCCGAAAAGCTAAACGAATTCCTGTTCCTCAAAATACTGAAATCTACCTTGCAGGTTTTAACTCTTTAGCTAGTTCCAGTTCCAGTTCAGTTCAGCAACCGAAGCTACAGACGACGTTTATGTCAAATACAAGCTCTTTTCCGTTTCCACAATCAGCTCCAACTCAAGCTTTCGATCCAAGTGCTTATCATCCGCCAGCGCATATGATTGCTCAAGCTCATGCTTTTTCAAAACCTCAATTCGATGCAAATGCGTGGCTACCTAAACCCCAACCTCCACCACCAGTTCCTCCCACTCAACCTCAATTTGATCCAAATGCCTATATTCCAACACCATCACAAGCCCAACCACAACCTCAATCCAAACAGCACAAGCAAACTTATCCAAAGTCAATGTGGAAACTGCAAGGGAAACCATGGAACTTCTTAACACCATGGTCAATGCCTACTGCGGACTAGTTGCAAGTCAGATTGGCAACATTAATTTGACAAACGAAGACTATCAGCAGATAGACAGGGACAAAATGGAGTTAATGGATATCAAGTGGGCGTTTGCGAGTGCGGTTAGACGAGCTAAGGATTATATGAGGAGAACCGGGAAGACTAGCTTGGAAAGCAAGCGGGATACGAAGTACGGTTTTGATAAGGATGCCGTGACGTGCTTCAATTGCAGTGAGAAAGGTCACTTCAACGTGAATGCACGCGACCGAGCAAACAAGGCAACCAAAATCCCTTCCAAAATCAAACAAGTACTTCAAATCAAGCTAACAACGAAAGAGGGATAGTAGCTGATAACAACCAAACAAACCAGTCAGGGCCATCTAATACTAAGCGAGCATTAGTGGTATAAGCCGATGAGGGATGTGATTGGTCCGTACAGTTTGGAGGAGGAACTGCATGTTATGCGGAGATCATCAGTCACATCAAGCATGTGCACAAAGAAGAATTCTCTGAAGATGATGATAGTTCAGGATACAGTGGCAGTTCCGATTTAGAATCAGATGTGAATGAGAGAACTGATTCTGAAGGTGATAGTTTGATTGATGCTGAGGAGATAAAGTGTCAGAAATATGTCTTGGTCAAGAAAGCTGATGCTACATCAGAAGAAATGGAGAAGATTCTCACTGAAGATGGATCTTTCTCTTCTCAGACTGCCTTTATGGCTAATGTCACAACTTCTACAAGTCAGGTACAATCTGAAACTCCTAGCATATGTAGTGTTTGTGCTGATATGAAACATGAATGTGCTGAATTGAAACATGAATCTGAAACGGTTCATAGTCACAATCAGAGTTTGGTTATTGAACTGTTAAAATGCAAAGAGGCAAACATGGCCTTAGCTCGCAATGAAAAGGATTTCAAATCAGTTTTCGAAACCTTAAAGAAAAGTGTTTCCGAATTGACCAAAACTGTTTTCAATAAGCAAATTGGTATTAACAATTACATTAATATCATCAAGGAAACCAAAAAAGAGCTAGCCGTTGCCAAATGCGAGCATGATGCGATCAAGCTAAAATTGGAGAGTTACTCAAACTCCCGATATGTGCTTTATCACATCTTAGACGTTCAAAAACTGAAAGGTAATGTGAAAGGCGTTGGGTATAAGTCGTGTCCGCCTCATTTGAGACACAACTATACCAGAATGCCCGATGAGGAGGAAATGCCTCGGTTTGAACCAAGTGTCCTCTTGATTATGAGGAAGTTACTACAGGATTAGGGTTCAAATCGGACAGTTCCTCGGGTAGCTCATCTGAAAGTTCGGGAAAGTCATCTGTTGATACGGAACAAAGTCCTCCCACAGTTGAGGACTATGATTCGTCAGAAGATGAATCGGATGTGAGTGATGAGGATAAATCTCTTGATAATAGGAAAGGAGTTGAAGTGCCTATTGAGAATCATATTCTGTGTGATCCTCCTACTCCTAGTGTGCACTCAACTGTTAAACAAGAGATAGATCCCATCAAGGAAACAATGTCTACTGTTAAAAGTGATAACGTGTTGTACACTTTAGTTGGTGATGACAAAATTTATTCAAACACAGCTTTTCCAATTAAAAACGTCAATCAATCTTTGATTGACAAAGTGTTTGAAGATACTACCAGTAAGTTTTTGGAAAAGGGGATCCCAAGAGTTTCAGTAACTCAGTGTGATCCGATTCCAAAAGCTGAAGTTAGAAGAAAATTTGGAAATAAAAAATCACCAACAAAGCAACAACCTGTCGCTTTTAAGGGTAAACAACAACAACGAACTCAAAAGCCTAAGGTTACACAACTAAAGGCTGAAACAAAAGGATCTCGTTACAAGAAGAAATGCAAAGACGTTAAATTTGTGGCCTCCAAGGGTACTAATAAAGTGGAGACTTTTGAAAATAAATCAAATACCAATTTTGTTCAAAAAGTCAAGATTTTGAAACGTAATAGTGATAACAATTACACCCAACACACAAACGGGTGTGAAGCTAGTACCTCTAGATCTACAACTTCAACGTCAGGCCATCGAACAGAATCTCCTAAGTTTGTCGAAAGGAGATCGTGTTTCAAATGTGGGGAGTTTGGACACATTATCAAAAACTGCACAAACTCTCCAAAAACAAATTTGTTGAAAGAGCCCCTTCTGAACAAGTTCACCAACAACGTCGTCCTGTTTCACCCAAAAATGACAAACGTACGATTAAAGAACAAGAAACAAAACAACGACGTCAAAATGTAAATGTGATCGAAAAGGCTTTAAAACCAGAAACTGTTAAAAGGAAACCTAGTTTGTCACAACCATTAAAACCAGAAATTTTACATAATACACAATCTGGTAAATGGAAACAAGCTTGGAAACCTAAAACGGATAAAGTTTCAGGGGGAGTCTCACCAGTTCCAGGTCATCGCGAGGTTGAAATAACCTTTGTCGATGAACATGGACGACCCAAGTCAATGAAGGCTTGGGTCCCCCTCTCCAACTAATCTCTAAGTGAGTGTGCAGGATGTTCCAGGAGGAACTATCGATCGTCTTAAGATTGTTGATAGTGGAGCGTCCATGCACAAGATAGGTGACATGCGGCTCCGACACATTGTTACATCTAGGAGTTGTTGCCTTTGATGGAGAGAGAAAAAGAAAAGAAGAAATGTCTGATGTAGAGATTGAAAGCTTCGACAAAATGAAAATCATTCCAAAGTTTAATTGTTAAAGGCTTTAATCGGGTCCCCAGGATAGATTAAATCAAAATGTACGCACCTGCAGCACGTCTGAAGTTCAAAATCAACAAGATGAACGTGCAGTGTACATTTCTTCGCGGTGTAATTGAAGAAAATGTGTTGTTGAACAAACCAACCGGGTGTGCGGATGCCTTGGCATGGATTGAACAACCGCACACTACTTCTCAAAGAGAAAGACAAAGATCTTCGCTGGTGCAATATGGAAGACCAGCCGGACCCAAAGGTTTCTGATCTTGTTGCTGTGAAGAGATTTCTCAGTAGCTACAAAATCGACCTTGAAATCCACACCGGGTGGATATCCAGTTTGGGAGAGCACTCAGATTCTTGGCAATGCACGAAGCAGTTGCAGGATACGGTTTTGAATTTCTAATCTCTCCTATACTTGTCGATATTTAAGCTGCTTTATGAATTATTATCCTCTCGTACAACACTCTTTGACCAGACACGTTGATCTCGAATATCACCTTACACGTGATTGTTTCAATATGAAACTCGTCAACATTGTTATGGTCCACACCGATCACCGATGTGCCAACTTGAAGGGGTAAGGTCCCAAAAACCTCATAATAAGTATTTGAGACCATACCACAATCTGGCCTTTTAACCTTTTAACCTTGCGCGGCCGCGCACTGGTCTTACAAAAGGAAGAAAGTAATCAGCAATCTATAGTCGCGCGCCCAAAGGAAAACATAAATCCCTGCGCCTTCTCCCATTAGCAAAGGATAAAAATCCTGAGATCAATATTTCCGCCCAAGTATCCAAACTTGGATATTATTCTACCCAGATTTGGATTTGTTATTCAGTGGTCTCCACACGATAAAATACCACACTAGATTACAGTAGTAATCTTCTAGAAGAAATACAATCGTGCACCACCCAGACGGTTACAACCGTCTGGACACGTGTCATCACCACAGGCACCCCTGAAATCACAACGAAGGCATGCAATTGGAGAGTAATCTCTACTTGATCACATTACACGTGGCAAATCCCCAGCTCTTGATTTAGACCACGATCCGTGTGCTCTCACGTCGGATCAAAGAACTTAAACGGAAGGAAATGTAACCGCTTACGGGGTTAGCATCTTCCGTTAACTTTTCACTAACGGGTTTTCCCGCCTAAAACGACTCCCGGCTATAAATATGAGAAACAACCCAGGTATGAATTCAAGTTACACACACTTCTCAAATACATTCTCTTCTTCATTACCAATACTTATTCTCACACCGGAGTCGGGTCAAGGAGAGAACCCTTTTCTCCCCTTGGCGAGGCTAACGGTGCTCTTTTTTGCAGAGCTTTCGGAGAAGAAGATCAGCTGCAACTGAATCAATCGAGAGAGAGCTAACCTTTTTATGCGGATTCAAACCCCCTAGATATTTCGGTTCCGACCATTTATCTAGTGTTTCTTCATTGGCGCCCACCGATTCCTCTGTTTTCTAGTTTTTATCTCGTTCCGATTCAGTTCGTTTCATTTTCTGTTTTTGCACATGGCAGAAAATTCGTCATCTCACCGGCAACCTGGTCCTCAACCAAACGTCGGAAACAATTTACAAATAGAAGGATCCCCAGAACATTGGTTTAACAGATGCCAAATTGCTTTAGACACAATCGTTATACAAATCGCCAGATCTGATTTCCCAAACCTCGGATCTGGAGAAAAAATCAACATTACAGTATTGGACCCACCAACACCACGTTGGGGGGACATCCAATCCAGTCAATCCAGATATAGAAGTTATCAGAAACCTAAACAAATACACATGGTTCAAGGAGGTCCGTCACGAAGACCAAATAAACGAAACTATGATCAACATTGGAGGGAACAGCAAGTTGTGTTTCCTGTTGTTCCTAGGGGCCCTCAGGAAGAACGACCAGTGATTATTACTGGTATCTTCGGACATTACCGGACGGACTATATGTTTATAGATCCAGGAAGCTCGATGGACATCATATACGAGCAATGTTTTAAACAGCTAGACTCGGAAGACAAAGCACGTCTAGAACCGGCTGATTTTCCCCTCACCGGATTCTACAATGAAGCTGTATTCCCATTAGGGCAAATAGCTTTTCCTGTGACTCTATCAGATGGCGAGCATTCACGAACAGTCACAGTCAATTTCATGGTCATGCCAGCAACTTCACGCCATGATGTCTTGCTTGGAAGAAGGTCACAAAGAGAATTTAGCATGATCACTTCTATTTCACATGCTGCATGCGGATTTCCAACGGAAACCGGAGTTGCAATTTTATACTCAAGTAAAGAAGTCATGTACGTGGACGACGAGCCACCAACAAAGGTAGTCAAACCTGCGGCATCAAACGAACCAGAGAAATGGGTCCTGAACAACGAATACCCAGAGCAGACCATTCTGTTAGGACACGCCATTTCACCGGCAACACGAATACAACTGAAAGAATTGTTGTCTAACAACAAAGATATATTTGCTTGGTGTCCAGCAGACATGACTGGAGTCCCACGCGACATCGCGCAACATTGTCTAAACATCAAACCATCAGTGGAACCTGTTGCTCAGGGGAGGCGCAGTTTTAGTGAAGAAAAAGCAAAAGCCATGGACGAGCAAGTGGCAGAGTTACTTAATGCGGGAATCTTACGCGAAGTAAAATACCATACATGGGTTGCCAACCCAGTCATGGTACAAAAACATAATGGCGGATGGAGAATGTGCGTCGATTTCAAAGACCTGAATAAAGCATGCCCGAAAGATTGTTACGCGCTTCCAGAAATAGACAAAAAAGTCGACTCTCTAGCATCGTTCAGATGGAAGTGCTTTCTCGACTGTTACAAAGGTTACCATTAGGTCTAGATGAAGGAAGAAGACGAAGATAAAACCGCATTCCGCACAGACAAAGGCTTTTTCTGCTACACTAAAATGCCCTTTGGCCTGCGCAATGCTGGCGCAACTTATCAACGTTTAATGGACACAGTTTTCAATAGCGACATTGGCAAGACAGTTGAAGTATACATGGATGACCTCGTCATCATGAGCCATGGGGAAGACTCAATGCTCAACAATATTCAGCGCACATTCGACTCTCTGCGCAGCGTGAATTTAAAGCTCAACCCAACAAAATGCTCCTTCGGCATGGAAGAAGGAAAATTTTTGGGTTTCATAGTCACAAGAGATGGCTTTAAAGTAAATCCAGAAAAAGTACAGACTATCCAGCTAATGCCTTCATCCGCAACTATGAAAGAAATGCAAAGGCTCGCTGGACGCTTAGCAGCCTTGAACAGATTCTTGGCTAATCATGCGGCAAAATCTTATCCATTTATCAGTACGCTACGAAACTGTGGAAAGAAAACTCCCTTTCAATGGACGCCTGAAGCGGAAGCAGCATTCAAACAAATGAAAGAATGTTTAATTCAGTTACCAACGCTGACTGCGCCAAAAGAAAAAGAGCCACTAATCTTATACCTATCAGCCGCGGAAGTAGCGGTAGGTGCAGTATTAATGGTAGAACGAGAAAACATTTAGACTCCAATCTACTATATCAGCAAAATGCTCACCGGCCCCGAAACTCGTTACTCAATGATAGAAAAATTGGTTCTAGCACTAGTACACGCATCCCGACGCTTGCGCAGGTACTTCTCAGGCCATGTCATCACGGTTCTCACAAATTACCATTTAGGCCAAATCTTGTCAAAGCCTGATGTGGCGGGAAGATTGGCTAAATGGGCCATTGAGCTGGGAGGATACAACATCTTTTACAAGCCAAGACCAACAATCAAAGGGCAAGTTTTAGCAGACTTCGCCACCGAAGTTCCCATCGATAAAATACAAGAATGTGAGGCAATCCAGAACCCTACACCTGTTTTCGACGACAGAGTCTGGACCTTACACACAGATGGCGCTTCCAATGATGATGGAGCAGGAGCAGGCATCCGATTGGTCAGTCCGGATAATCACGAGCTTACATATGCCATACGCTTAGACTTCCAAAGTACCAACAATGAAGCAGAATACGAAGCATTTTTAGCAGGCCTTCGTCTAGCACTCAAAATGGGGGCAAGAAATCTTGAAGCCAACGTTGATTCAAAGCTAGTAGCCGAGCAAGTTAACGGTCACTACGATGCAAAAGGAGAAGCTATGGCATTATACCTCGAACAAGCGCGAATGTTAATCAGCCAATTCCAAACGTTCAAAGTTAACCACATAAACAGAAGCGAGAACAAACACGCAGATGCACTGAGCAAGTTAGCCGCTACCAGCTTTAAGCACTTAGCAAAGGAAGTACGCATAGAGGTACTGTCCAACCCTTCTATTCATCTCAAACAAGTAAACGTCATAGAAATGGGAAATCCATCCTGGATGTCCCCAATTATCTCGTACCTTCAACACGGAAAACTTCCGGAAGGAAAGGCAGAAGCTCGAAAAATACAACACAAAGCGATAAATTACGAGATGGCGGATGGCGTCCTCTACCGGAAGTCATTCATGGGACCATTATTACGCTGTGTCGATAAAACAGACGCCCAATACCTGGTCAGAGAGATCCATGAAGGTTTATGTGGAATACACGCGGGACCGCGCATGGTCGTGGCAAAAATAATGAACGCCGGATACTACTGGCCAGGAATGCATATGGATGCAGTTGATTTATTAAGGAGATGCGCAGCCTGTCAACGCCATGCACCAAAGACACTCCGACCAAAGAATCCACTAATACCCGTCACGTCTGCTTGGCCATTCCAACAATGGGGCATCGATCTTGTTGGCCCATTTCCTGACGCGCCAGGCGCAGTAAATTCATCATTGTGGCGGTCGATTACTTCACTAAATGGGTAGAGGCCAAAGCCTTGGCTTCAACCACAGCAATGGTAATCCGCAAATTCATATGGGAACATATCATTTGCAGGTTTGGATTACCATTGCGCATTACTTCTGACAATGGCACAAACTTCGCCTCAGAAGATCTTCAAAAATGGTTCAAAGAAATGAAAATCGAGCATAATTTCGCCTCAGTCGCGCATCCACAAGCGAACGGTCAAGTAGAAAGTATAAACAAACAGATCGTTGACGGTATAAAAGCGCGACTAGGGACATCACGCAGAGGGTGGGTCGACGAACTCCCCAGCATCCTCTGGGCGCATCGGACAATGCCAAAGACTAGCACAGGTGAAACTCCGTTCAGTCTAGTCTATGGGTCTGAGGCCGTCATTCCAGCCGAGATCGGCCTACCATCACCGCGCATGATAGCTATGGAAAAACATAACAATGAACAAGAACGAAGAATGGATTTAGACCTTCTGGAAGAAAGGCGCGAGAACACCGCCATAGCAGAAGCAAGGTACAAATCCAAACTCGAGAAATATTACAACGCGCACGTCCGCGTATGTACCTTTGTCCCCGGCGATTTTGTCTTGCGCGACAATGAAGCTTCAAACGCTGAAAAACCAGGCAAATTAGCGCCAAGATGGGAAGGACCATACGTCATTAACGAGGTCCTAGGCAAGGGGGCGTATACCCTAAAAAGAATCGACGGAACTCTAGTTCCACGCACCTGGAACGCGCAGCAGCTGCGCAGGTGTTACATGTAGGTCAAATCATTCACATGCAATGTATTTCCTATTTACACTTATATTACAAGCCTCGCGCTTTATCAATACAAACGTTATTTCTATACTTATTACTGTTTGTTACAAATTGCATGAAATTCTTTTGGTTTACGCGAAAACGGAATGGCAAATATTGTACAACTCATGAACAGTCTGAGAAAAGCGCAACAAAAGCGCAGATTTTGACAAACGTTCACACATGAGCACAATGCCATCTCTAATTCGCTCTACCTGATCAAAACAATTAAAGCACATGCAACATATTGTAATCCAAACATGCAAAAACATACAGCACATAACAAGTGTACATATCATTAAGTGTAACAAAACACTTCATAACAAGATCATGGCAATGATCTTCAAAAGTTTAGTCCCAAAGACTGGAATATTCACAAAAACAAAAGGAAATCTTGTTTCAATCAGTAGCAGGACGTTCAGCCGATAACCATTCACATCACCTACCCTATTCAACAGAAACATCTTCCTCGACAACCGGAGCAAGATCGATCTAACGCTTCCGACGACGACGGTACACCAACTCACACTTACCCGGACGGAGAGTTGGGAATCGAGCCATCAAAGCCTCAGCCGACAGCACAACGGTTTCTTCACCAGTCTCCGGTAAACAAAGCTCAGCATTAAAGGGCCCAACAGCAGACGTCACCTTACTGGTTCCGGTGAGAGTCGGCGACGGTGAATTAGCAAGCAGCAACAGGCTTTCGGCGGCATCATAGAACCTCAAGATATCGTGAAGCCGACGAGTACGAGACAAACCCTTTATCTTCATAATCTCCAAAATAAGGGGATGAAATAAACATCCTACAAATATATAAAGGGAATAATTCCTCGGAGAAAGGGAAGCTGGATCCCCATGATTAACTGTCAGAAAGATATCACATCCAAGCGGCGCTACAGGAATATGAGTCATATCCTCATTAATAAGGCCTGACAAAGCGCCACTACAAATCCCAAGAGAAAAGAAAAAATGCACACTCTTACTGACAGATGACGTCATCACACGTCAATATATGATTACAATTTCCCCTAAAAAACTTTTTTAGCAACATTCAATCTTCTCATAGAAGATTCTCCCTCTTTAGAAAAATTCAATCTTCTCATGGAAGATTTCTTATTTCTCGCGCCCAAAAGCGTTTCCCTCTCACAAGTCCAGTGCTCCACTTATTTGCATAAGTACAACACTAGACTGGGGGGACTTGAAGGGGTAAGGTCCCAAAAACCTCATAATAAGTATTTGAGACCATACCATAATCTGGCCTTTTAACCTTTTAACCTTGCGCGGCCGCGCACTGGTCTTACAAAAGGAAGAAAGTAATCAGCAATCTATAGTCGCGCGCCCAAAGGAAAACATAAATCCTTGCGCCTTCTCCCATTAGCAAAGGATAAAAATCCTGAGATCAATATTTCCACCCAAGTATCCAAACTTGGATATTATTCTACCCAGATTTGGATTTGTTATTCAGTGGTCTCCACACGATAAAATACCACACTAGATTACAGTAGTAATCTTCTAGAAGAAATACAATCGTGCACCACCCAGACGGTTA
The DNA here is from genome assembly GCA_030545235.1 of Helianthus tuberosus. Classification (NCBI taxonomy): domain Eukaryota; kingdom Viridiplantae; phylum Streptophyta; class Magnoliopsida; order Asterales; family Asteraceae; genus Helianthus; species Helianthus tuberosus. The sequence continues at coordinate 14,319 of JARYGA010009770.1, forward strand.
CAACCGTCTGGACACGTGTCATCACCACAGGCACCCCTGAAATCACAACGAAGGCATGCAATTGGAGAGTAATCTCCACTTGATCACATTACACGTGGCAAATCCCCAGCTCTCGATTTAGACCACGATCCGTGTGCTCTCACGTCGGATCAAAGAACTTAAACGGAAGGAAATGTAACCGCTTACGGGGTTAGCATCTTCCGTTAACTTTTCACTAACGGGTTTTCCCGCCTAAAATGACTCCCGGCTATAAATATGAGAAACAACCCAGGTATGAATTCAAGTTACACACACTTCTCAAATACATTCTCTTCTTCATTACCAATACTTATTCTCACACCGGAGTCGGGTCAAGGAGAGAACCCTTTTCTCCCCTTGGCGAGGCTAACGGTGCTCTTTTTTGCAGAGCTTTCGGAGAAGAAGATCAGTTGCAACTGAATCAATCGAGAGAGAGCTAACCTTTTTATGCGGATTCAAACCCCCTAGATATTTCTGTTCCGACCATTTATCTAGTGTTTCTTCACAACTGATTTTTCCAAAATTCGATAAATCAATTCTGATTAAAATTAATTTTGGTAAACGGCATTGAGGTAAAACATGAGTTAACCAACATCGGGAATCCTTTTTGTAAATACCTTTGTGTTTTTTAAAAATTATCATAGTTTGTTGATTTTAGGGGGCGTAATTCCAAAGTTTAAAAATTCAAAAACATCGAAAAATTTCAAAACACAAAAACAATAGAAAAACAAAAATGAGTTTCCTGGCTAGAAAAAGAGAAAATGATAGTAAGTCAGTGGTCTGTCGAAACCTCTTCGAACTGAACTTAAAATGAAAAACGATAAGCAGCTCTATATATAATGTATCGGTAGGCTCACAATCATTTTAAAGTGTGCAGGGTGATATAAATCTTAAATCGACTGAAGACCAGGTGGGAACCACTCATTGGCATATGGTCTTGGTACCGAAATTTCGTTTGATTGATTGCCGAGGTTCTGAGATATTCGGTCTTTATGCTGTCTTATCATCTGGGTATAATGGTTGTATCTTTTACCGAAAAATAACGGAGACGAAGTCTAGATCTTCCATGATACTATACATACGTGTACATACTGCATACGACCTCAATAAGTGATCAACAATCACATGTCCAAACAAAATAAGTGATAAAATATCACATTTATCCGGGAGTCAAGTTCGTCTCTCTGCTGTACGATGTACTGACCTGTTCACGGACTTGCTCCTGTGCCCTCATGCATCGAAAATCAAGTTCCTCATCAATAAGTGATTCTATCACATAGGGCTTGTTTTCAATCAAAATAAGTGAGTTTCTCACATTCTTTTATACGGTCAAACAGATGATGAACGGTATACTCACCGGTAAGATGAACCCTCGTGCATACCTTGATACGGGAATGTGTCGTGAGTGGATGAACACCGGTCGGTAAGTATAATTCATACCTTAACGTATCCCCAAGCCATAATTACATCTGATAAGTTGAGCTTAAGTGGACAACAATACCGATAATTGTTATAGGATGCTTATCTTAATGTGAACTAATTGAACAACAAGAGCGTTTTGACGTGACTGTACACTGATAAGATTCTCTTACCCACGAAACTCGCAAAAAGAATGTCGTAAATATTTATTTACATTTCTCCGTTTCTGCATCGCTGTATATATTTATTTATTGCTTTCCGTCTTTACATTTGAAAAATGAAAAATTTCAAAAAGATTTTAGGTGTGTTTTAATATAAATTTTATAAAAGCCAAAAAGATTTTGCTTCTATTTTATTTTTGATTGACCGATGTTGGAACTCGAGTCTATCCTACCCAAAATCCTGATTGTAAGCCGGAAAACAATTGCATCTTCATAAACGGTCGAAGTTGACAGATTTTGAAAGTTAAAGGACTAAAATTGAACAATTTTTAAACTTTCAAACTGTGTCGGTCGGTAGTTGATTGAAAAATGGTCACATATGTGTCTTTTGTTTATGTTAACTATATTCCAAGCGTTTGTTCTCATTACGCGTTTAGCTTTCTTGCATGTGCAGATGTTACATTCAATCCAGCTAAAGGCGAAGAGAACCTGTTAGAAAACGAGCTTTGGAATGAAGACACGACGTGGAGGCACTCAAAGGATAAAGATGATCGAGTTACCGCTGACCCTTCATCAACAACACAAGGATCTGAAGAATTGACGATCAAAATATTCACGAGCATAACTCAATGGAAAGTTCATTCTAAGGGGGAGTTTATCAACGCACTTCCTAAATGAAATGGAGAGTTTTGTTGATACACTTTCTACTTACGACGCATGAAGAACTTTGAAGATCCTCCGACATGAAAGACATGGAAGTCGAACCATCACAGCAGCGTCCAAGGGGGAGTTTGTTGATACACTTTTGTGTCGACGCGGCACGTTCGGTTCGACCCTTTAACGGAATGAAGACCAAGTCGGATATCCTCCTATTCTACTTGGGTCTGACAAGTTTGTCTAATTTGTTTTGTAACGTTAAACGAACAATGCATGTTGCATTTAGGGTATTAGTTGTTTGTGTGTGGGTTTATATAGTCACTTGGGCCAAAAACTCATTTGGGCCTAAACTTCACTGGGCCAAAACTTCATTGGGCCAAAACCTCCCATGGTGAAACTCCCTGCATGACGAAACCTCCCTTCATGAAGAAACTCTAGGAGTTTCACCATGTCTAAATGACGAAACTCAGGAGTTTCATCAAAGCTTTGAAGTTTCGTCACCCCACATTCAAGTTTCGTCATGTATATTGACGAAACCCCAGGTTTCGTAAATATTAGAAGTTTCGCCGGGTCCCTGTTGAGTTTCGTCATGACCTGTGTCTTGTTGCCTATATAAACTCCTCATAGTTTTTGTGTGAAACTCATGAGAGCATAACTGTACTGAGAGATTTATTTCAAACATTGTGTGTATGTGTTTGACCCTTGTTATCATCTAATCAATTGATTGTGTTTCATTGGTTATATCGTGTTCGTATTATCTATGTTTGGTTTGGCATAGTCACGGGGAATCCGCACTCGTGACCGTGTTTGTTATAAACAAGGATTCGGTTTTCGTATTCGATCCTCAGAATTCAGGACCTACAATCCTTTTCAAACCACAGGTGCACCGAATTCAATTAAGGAGGCTGCAGGTGCACATGAATCTATTGAGGAGGCCAAAATCTTAGATGTTATAAAGGATCAATGGGGGCTAAATTCTTACAAGTTGGGACGTTAGTGAGAATTTTTAAAGTTGAGATTATTATTGGCCAACTTGTGAAACTTAGGATTATTAAAATCCAATAGTCCTTAAAAATATTTCAAGCATTTTCTTAATGCATTAATTGCATATAGATTCATTAATTGATTATTTTGTAACTGGGTCTTATGAAGAAGACCTTTCAAAATTAAAATTGTTAGTCTTATTTACGATGCTCAATGTCTTAAGAAAGGTTTAATGGATTGATAATGATAACTACTGAGAATGATATATTAGAGAGTATGGTTTATGAAGAGTTGATCAACAACTTTGCTTTCAAGAATGCTAGAAGAGTCATACGATTCTATGCTGAAGACGGGGGTAGGCTAAGACCAAATAAAATAACTTAGACACATTAAAGCTTAAAATGTTGAAATGTTCGAAGGTTGGAAATCCGGGAGTCTAGATAAAATAGTACGTGAACAGTGGGCAGTCACATCTCTGATTGTTTCACCAAACTCTCCAGCCGCAAAAGTGACACAAGTCCACAGAGCACAGCCTTTTATCCGCATGTCAAAAGGCTCCAACCCCCAAAAGGGCAAAACCCCCACTGCAAGCATGTTCACTAGTCAAATAGCTTCCTCTTTGAGCGATGACTTTCCCTATAAATGTGACACTTCATTAAGTGTGAAAAACATTCCAGGACCAGCTCTGATTCCTGAAATGTCTGGTCATTGTTCTTGAGTACTTGCTTTGTGCAAGTCACTTTCTTTCACATTCAACACACACATATTCCCTTTGCTCCTGCATCCGAAGCTGAACATACTTCAGTGGAGGATCTCGAGCAAACAATAAAATCAAACTAGTGAACCTCTCTCCACGTCTTGCAAACGTGGGGGGGCCCCACGACCTGCGTTAGGCAAAGTTGAACCCTTCAATTCTTTTGCCTAACCAGCCCAGCTACTATTCTTGTTCTATTATTTGTTGCATCAACATATGCATAATAGATTACTTTACGACAATATTTTGTTTTTGTTTATTCTTATCAGAATTATCGTTGTATTATTGAATTTTATATATAATGTTATATTTTAGTGCCCCACTTCCCCCCAAAATCCAAAAAGTCGTTTTACACAAATGAGAGTCAAAAGCTCGAAGCACCCAGGAACACATGGTAACAAAAGGTTTTGGTCCAATGGTGATGATCACATGGAAATCAGACCAGTCAGAGGACACACATCAGTGGCGGACTCAGGATTTTTTTCCTGGGGGTGCGGAATTTTTTTAAAGATTTTAGACCCCTAGCTACATAAAAAAATCGGTTCATAGCGGGTCGGATCGGGTCATGTAAAACAAGTAAAAACAAACAAACAAACAAAGTTTAATGGCGGGTCGAATCAGATCGGGTCGGGTCCATTTCAATCTCAAACAATCAAACTCTAGTTCCTAACTTCCTATCACATTAACAAACAAAAAAACATCAAAGTTCAAACCATCCCTACTATTATTTCTCTTAATCATTCAATAAAAGAACAAAAAAACTTATCTATAATATACATTGGTCTTTAATTAGAATAATCCGGCGAAAAAAAGTGGTTCAACCCCTTTCCACTTGAGAAATCGCGGCATAACTTTCCTACTCATTGTTCATTCCTAGTCCTATCACATACAAAATAAACAAGGATCTTCAAGTGTTCAACCATAGCCCATGTTCCGTAATTTTCAATTTAAAATTTTGAATTTCAAGCCCTAATAATTATTATTTGCCAACCAACAATCATATAATCAACAAACATGTTTGCCAAGTGAGGAAGAGGGAGGGCGGGAGTCGCTGGCAAGTGTCAGCGATTTGGGTTTTTTTTTTAATTACGTTGACTGATTTTTTTAACAAAACTAGTAGTTGGGTTGGGCTTGAATGGGTATTAAGTTATTGGGCTTGATGGATTGAATTTAAGTTTTATTAAAGGAGTTAGTAGGCTAACTTGTTTACATAATTTGATCGGGTTTCAATCCCTCAATTTTTTTACATAAATTCCTAACATTTTTTTCTAAGGGGTGCGGTCGGAATTTTTCAAGGGGTGCGGACGAAAATTTCCAAGGGGTGCGGTCTGGATTTTTCGTAAAAAATACCACTAAAATATTTTTTTTCAAGGGGTTCGGCCGCCCACCCACCCCATAACTTGGGTCCGCCCCTGACACACATAGAAATCAATGTTCATTCCGTTTATAGATTAAAGATTAATTATTATTATTATTATTATTATTATTATTATTTCATGTATTGCACCAATCGGCATTAATAAATTGCACTAAATGTACTATTTTACATACTTAGAAACCAAATTAGAACTATGTAGATAAAATAGACTATCCATGTAATTCTTTCGAATAGTTGTATAAAACTTATATTGCACCTATATGTCATTGCCAATTTCAAAAAAAAAAAAAAAAAAGTTGTATAAAACTTATGGTATTTTATAGGTATTATTTTATTATTGTTGTTGTTTTCAAATATTGCACCTATATGTCATTGCCAATTTCTGCCTTTCTTCTAGATTTGTTGTGTTTAATCAAAGTGGACAATGAAATGTCGGATTCGAATGGCAAGCTTCAGTTTAATGTTGAAAATGATGGAAGTTGGAAACCTACATTTGTCTTTCAAACCTTCTTTAAAGAAAATGACTTGTGCCAAATTCATTTTCTTTTACAATATCGATAACATCGAGAGATTGTATACAATTTATATGATTTAACCTTTTCATGTTGACCGTGACACCGACCATTACCCAAAAAGAAATGGCCATTATAGAATATTTGATAAAATAGACAATCTAAATACACAAATAAAATTGTCTAAAATAAAAGGATGATGAGAAATATAAAGATTTTGAGAAAATTTAAGAGATATTAGATTTAAATAACCCAAACTTTCATCATTTGGTTGATAACACTCTCAACTTTCGATTTGTACCACATCACTCCCAACTATCAACTTATTTTTCTACATCACTCCTAAAGTAACCCAACACTAACCCTGTTTGATGACGCCAGTTGCCACGTCATAAAAAACCAAATCAGACGTCACGTCATTTGCCACATCATCAAAAACACTACGTCAGAAGTCACGTCACCACACGAATGCTACATCAGTAAAAAAAAAACTAACTGAGTTAGTGTACAACTAGTTTGGGAGTGATGTAGGAAATAAGTTGAAAGTTGGGGTTATTAAAATCCAATATGAAATATCCCAAAATTTAATAAGCACTGCCTCGGTTCTGGCCCATAATGTTAACCAAGAATCAACTCATACATCAATGCAACCAAACTGAAAACACCAACTACAAACAGTGAGATGACCGTAGATGAATTTTCCCTCCGGAACATAACAAGTTCCGGAGACTGTGGGAGGGAGGATGGTGGTTCCAAAAGGACCAGTGGTGGGAGAATCCGCGGTTATGGATGATGGAGCGGCGGAGGGACTTCCGTCGCTAGTGACATCAATGGTTAGCTTCATCTCACCTTTACAATGTCCCATTACGCCGCATATGAAGTAATGCGACCCGGTCATGTTTAGAGCAATGGTGTGGTGCCAGAATTGTAAGATGCTGAAGGGGTATGGTCCCAAATCCTGCGCCGACCAATCAGGTCGCGCGCGGGACCATACTCTTATCAGACTAATTTGGTAGTTGTTCCAACCTCGTGCCGGCATATCAGGTGTAACCTATGTCGCACGCGAGGTCAGGGCCAACACAAGACCAGATTTGACACTTAGCTCCTTGGATGAAAACCATTGCTTCCTGGACCTTGCGCCGGCTATGTGGGATATCCCCGATTGTCGGGCGGATGGAAGAAGCGCAGGTAATCCTAGGACAAGTACCAAAGGTACAAGTGGCAGAGCAATGGACCAATGAGCGTTCAACAGGCTGTATCCGACCATGCTCCACGATTAACAATCGTATAGGAGACAAAAGGTACACAATCTCCACTTAGTCGCTAATGACAGACCAGACAACAAGAACAACGGTCAAGAGACGTGGATCCATTCAGCGTGCGTCAGCTACCCTCTCGCCTGGAAGCACCAACAGTCGTGGCAGGGGGGGGCAGAACGGATGTTCCTTGTTGTCGACTACAGGCCCAAGGCCTATCAACTCATCTCCTTCCCACACCTCTCCGGCTATAAATAGTGAACCTCACCTACAGGTTTGAGGATCGCTTCCTTGCTCTCTCACTCTTAATTAGGGCTGTCCAAAAAGCTCGCGGCTCGGAGCTCGCTCGGATTTAGCTCGGAAAAAGCTCGCTCGATATGGCTCGGTTTGAAAGTGAGCCGAGCCGGCTCGGCTCGACTAGAAAGTGAGCCTAGCTCGGCTCGACTCGTGACGAGCCAAATTGGCTCGGTTTGGCTCGCTTGGTAGCTCGACTCGCGAATTATTTTACTTATAATATATTTTATTTTTATATACATCTAATATATTACAAAAAAAAGTGATTATTATTTACATGTATTTAGGCTTGTAGTTTGATATCTATGACATATTTAAAGGTTGATTGTCGTGTTAATGAACAAATATTGTATTTACTTGAAATATAAAACTTATTTTGCGTCGTTGAACGTGATTTTGGCTTGTAATATATTAGGTTGAACCTATTTTGAATATGTTCTTTTGAAGTATTGAATAATATTTTAGAATACAGAATTTTGAGAGCTATGTATTAATTTTTATTTTTAAAATCGAGCCAAACCAAGCCGAGCCGAGCCGAGCCAGCTCGGTTTAAAATCAAGCCGAGCCCGAGCTTAGATTTTCAGCTCGGTTTCAAATCATGGCCGAGCCGAGTCAGCTCGGTTTATAATCGAGCCGAGCCCGAGCTTGCCCTAGCTCGGCTCGGCTTGGCTCATGAACAACCCTATCCTCAAAACGTATACTTATTCTCACGCCGGAGGGTGGTTACGAGGAGAACCCCCTATTCCCCTCCTCGTAACGAGCTTAACGGTGTGTTTAGTGTTTTGCAGGATCATCACTATCACAGCTTGAACGAGATAAAGAAGATTAACCTTATTTGTCGAGGCACAAACCACAAGCTAATCACCAGGTTAGTTTGGTGTTTCTTTAGATGCGATGGAATCGCCAATGGCGCAGGTGTCATAGTCGGATGAGCTCACTAGATCCACGATGTGGCTACCATCATAAGTGAACACTTGAAAAAAAAAACATAATAAGATTATTGATTTGTATATTTTGATTCATGTGTCACCTTAATCATATTAGTTAGTGTTTTTTTTTTTTTTGATAAATGGGTGGAATCAACAAATAAAGGCTTACCAAGACTATCTCTCACTTTGAATGTTTTGTCACTAGCCCAAGTCTAGTAATCAACGCTTAGCGCCCAATTAGCCGAGTCTCCAACTATATAAACTTTTGTTGAAACGAGCGACATGAAACTTAATGCTACCATCAAGCCCGCTACCGCGACATTACAAGTCGTCATTTTTATGTTATTCAACTTATTTGTGAGAAATGGGAGTGTGGAAGTGAGAGGAGTAATGGGTTGGTTAATATAAGAGTGAAGAGGGAATGAAAAATATAGAGCTACTTTTAATGACTATATGCTTTTTAATAAATTTATTTACTATTATATTTTGTATTTCATAAAAACTAGAGTTAATTATAGATATGGTCCTGTGATTTCAAGCTACATGTTTTGATGGTTAGTTTTTAAAAGTTGCAAGTTTGGGGTTTGTGGTTTTGATGGGTGGACGAGGCACTGGCATGGGTTGGGTTTGCGGGTTCCAACCCTTGTGTTAACGCCGCCGCCACCCCCATTGTGCCAACTCAGCGCCATGTATGCGCCACCTCATCCAATACCAACCAATTCCCCAATAGCTAACAAGAAATGGGATAAAGCCAACCATCCACCGATAGCACCCCTTTTATTAATAAACATATGATATGGCCCCACATTAAGTCCGCTATCCCTCGTTATTGTGTTGGCGACCACTCAATAGCGCCCATGATATGGTACCGGAGGCGTTATTGATAGAAAAGTTGCTGAGGTGAAGAGCAATCACGCCTCATACCGCTTAGCCTAATAACATGTTTGTGATTTAAGTTCAATTTCTGTTGAACTTGGGTAAAGCAAACAAAACACCCTTTATAATTAAGGGTGTACGAGAAAGCTTGAGTTTGAGCTATGCTCGTCTAAGTCCTAAGTTTAAAGTTTGGTGTCACAAGTCATAACGTCATGTTGTTTACTATTCAAGTCAATGCAGGCGTGTAGCAAGTGACATCCGAGCGTTTTCAACCACATATCGCTTCTCCCAGGGTGTCACATGGGGTGACATGATGAAGTGTCAAGAAGGCTGCTTTGCTCAAGGGTTGTCAAAAGTGCGACATCTGAGCGTTTTCAACCACATACACCATGCCATGGAGGAGTGGTGGTCATTGCACGCACGCTGGAATTAAGGTCGACAGAGAAGGTAATGGACCAATCCAGAAGATTGTGTTAGCTGCATGTTGGGATCATTTAGCCATAATTATGTTAGTCAAGTGAATCAAAACCTTCTTTGTAAATGGAAGTTTTTACAAAGCAAAAACATGGACAAGATTAGTGAAGTTCATAGTCTTGTAAAAAGTCACTTTTTGTGCAATCGAGATTCGGGTGTGTTGTGTCTCAAAGGAGACAATATCTGTCTTGGTGAACCAGATTCACTGAAGTCAAGTCTCTTCTCAATTGGACTGCAATCTCTTGGACTACACTTCCGTTTATTATTCTGCAAAAATATTCATAAGTTTTTTTAGTGTACAGTAATTCTCCTTATTCAAGGATTTTACAGGAAAATAATCACAACGTGTCTTCGACGCACAAACATGAAACGTCATCTTAGATTACTTACCTTCAAGCACAAACATGAAGCATCATCTTAGATTACTTACCTTCAAGGATGCACTGTTACGGTTTCCACCAGAATTGTTTAGTTGTCTTTCTTTTTGGAGTAACTTCATCAATCTCCTATTCTCCTTGTCCAATAAATTGTTTTCTTCAAACAGGACTTTTACCTAGTCAAACCCAAGTTTCGTTAGCCATATAAATTCACAAACACACATATAAGATGGGCCGGTCAGGTAATGAAATAGGCACACACCTAGGTTGACCCACACACACGTTTTGTCCATTTTCTATACCGAATTAACGTGTCATTTATGATTAAAATAACAATATCATCACGATAATATTCCATATATTTGAATGAAACAAATTAGTATGTTGTATCGATTAGAAATAGCCTTTGAACAACTTTCAACCTATTTGTATTGTACAATCCATTCGCATCGTCCCATTCACTCGATCCATTTGACCCGTTTTAGATACACATTAACGGGTCAAATTTTCGATATCAACCGCAAGGGGTGAAGTTGGGCTGTCCTATAAACAATTCTTTGCATACAATATTTTTTCAATAATAAGCTAGATCTTTGACTAAAACGATTTAGGAAGTTGCATGGATTAAAAATGGATTTTGGACAAACTTTGACATCGTGCATAAATGGGTCGAAATTGCCACCTATAAATTATACAGACACGCACCTCCTCTTCAGCTGTAGTGAGATTATGCCTTAAATGGTCCTTTTCTTTCTCAAGTATCTTCACCTCCGAAGCCAGTGCTAAAACTTTTTGTGTTGATGGCTTCAAGCTACAGTTATACATTCAAAACTTATAAATTGCCAAATTTACCGTCAAATTGCAAGAAAACTTACTGAAAAAGTATCTACCATAAGTTGAAGAACAAAAAAAAAAGTTTATCACAAACCTTTCCTGCATTTCCAGCATCTTTTTGCACACTTCCACCCCACTGTTTGCCTCTAAGAAAGAACGCGCTGTTGATGCCACATCATCTTTGCTGACTAAAGTTGATAACAGCGTATCAACGAGAAAATGTTCAGCAGATTCAGTTTTTGTCATCTCGCCAACCTTTAATCACGTCAAACAATATTGTAACTGCCCATAAACAGATATATACTACATACATACATACATACATGCATATATCTATACTACTGTGTAATACATCTGAGACGTGCACTAGAGTAATTTCACACCAATTTTAAGTCACCCGATGAGGGCATTTTGGGAATAACAAATTGTGGTATATAAAATAATTGGTAATCATGGGTTATAAATTAAGGTAATTTTGTTAAAATATGTTTAATATTAAAAATTGTATACGTTAATTGTCTTACTGTTTCGTAAGATTAGCAAACTATTTTTTTTAATGTCTTGTAAAATGATACGTTTTTTTTACTTCTTTTAAATACGCTTTTGTGTTTTATACGCTTTTTTACGACGATACAATTGGTTTTTGTCTGGATACTCAACTTCGAGTGGTTCGTAACGTCATACATCTCAAATGTATTTTGTACTTGACTACGCGAGTGTCTAAACCACAACACACGTTCGTCCCGCTGCAAATGTTCAAAAACAGTAAGCCATTGGCTACTGTTTCGATACCTAATGGTAATTATCAAATGTTCAAAAACAGTCAAATGTATAGCATCTGATATTCAAAAGAAATGATCAATCAATCAGTTACCTGTTTACCCTCAGATTGTTGCTTATAGAACACCAATTCTTCAGTCAACTTAGTCAACTCTTGTTCTAAATCACGAACACGCGTCTCCGCCTCCTTAGCTCTGTTATCAGCCTCATTCCCAAATTCCATTAACGCTTCTCGGTCATGGTGATACAACGAACACTCTTTCTCCCATTTATTACATTCTGTTAACAAGTTAGAACATTCGGAAGCCAATTTCTGATTCTCTTCCACAAACTTCTTTACAGCTAGTGCATTCATTGTTGATTCGGCCTACGTACAAATTAACAGGAGAAAACAAAACAAAACCAAATAAATATTCATTATGAAAAGACACTGGTATAAGTTATAACATAGATTTTTGTTTTTCTTACATAACTTTTAACATATAATGTTTTATAAAGAAACGAATATGGTGTTGCGATGTGTTTGTTATTATCCACATTTCGACATACATCTAATAAAAAAGAGAGCCGTTTTAAATATAAAGTTTTATTTTTCAAAATAAAATTTTATAGTCAATACGGCCTCATGTTTTATATAACTTATATCGAAATGTAGATAAAAATAAACATATCGTAACACCAAATTAGTTTTCTTTTTATAAAACATTATATATCAAAAGTTATACAAGAAAAACAAAAATACATATCAACTAAATTAAGCCTAATCAATCAAATTCACAAAAAACTATCGAAACCGAAAGAAACATTAAGTGTAAAAAAAAAAGATACAAACCCTAACACGCTCGATGACGTCATCTTTCTCTTGCAATTTGGATTTCAAACACAAGTACTGATTGCGAAGTTGCCTCTGTGATTCTTCAGAATACATAAGCTTTAGTTCCAGAGTACGTGTCGATACCGGAAGACCAAGCGAATAATCTATCGATTCTTGAATGTAATCATCGGTTTCTTGTGGAAGATCCATTCTCAAACTTCTGTGTGAACAAAATTGAGTGTTGTGTTGGTGAAATTGAACAGATGGAATTGAAAAAAACCCTGGATCTTGTGGAAATTGACGCACACAAGGAGTGTGAGATTTTAGGGTTTATGTGAATTTGGGGATAGCCGTTAGAAGAAGAATGTGAAAATGTATGCGCTTTTTATAATTTGAAAATATATTTGTTAAACTTGCCCTTGTCTTTCAAAACAAATTTATAACGTGAACAAATATAACTATAAACCATGTTTTGCAGACTTTTCATATATATCTTTTTTTTAACGGCTTTCATATATATCTCTTACTCACAAATACTTATTTTAATATTTTTTCTCTGTTTTAACACTCATCGTAACATATATATAGAGGCCGGTTATCATACAAATACTCTATTCGTACATTATGTACGCTTCATCCACAACCGTCAGATCATCTCATTTAAACAGCGTGTTTTACTATTAAATTTATCAATTTAAAATTAATAAAAAGAAAACGCCAAGGTTAAAATCGTCAAATGCGAGATTAAAACCCCTAATAATCAGCACACAATAACTCCCAAAACATACCGTAAAACCCAAAATCAACATTGCATTCTCCTTCTACAAAGTTCCCTGCTACTCTCCGTTGCGATTCAAGTAAGATTCATGAGTTTTGAGAAACGAAGCAAAGCAAACAACGACAGACCACAAGCGAAGAAGATGAATCCAGGTATCGATTGAAATTTGCGATTTTATAGTAGAATATACATGGACTTTAATGTCAAATGCGATTTTGTTTGTTTATTAAGCTTTTAACTGAAACATATAGTTTTATAAGATTAAATATTGGTCACAACTACAATTTTGCTAGGGTTTATGACTGGTATGTTTATTTATTAGGTTTGGCATGATTATGCAGTTTTCTTAATTATACATGATATATGTGCGATATCATATAGGGTTTTGTATGACAAATGCGATTTCATATGATAAAATACTGTTTGTTGAAGGTTTTGGTAATGCTTAACTAACACATGCGAATTGATCCTTAAGGCATGCGAATTATAAAGATTGACTAGTTTTGGTAATGCTTAACTAACAAATGCGAATTGATAACTCACTCATGCGAATTGATAAATTCATTGCATATATTAGTGTTTTTAATTTCGCATTTGTGTTTTTAATTTCGCAAATTTGACAATGAATTATTAAAATTTGCAATGAATTATTAAAATTTGCGAATTGGTAACTAATTCATGCGATTTTATCACTTATTGACTTAATGTACATGATTAACTGATAAATGCGATTTTGTAAAGTTTTTTGACTATAGCATGCGATTTTGTAGAAATAGAATCTGATGATGACTTTGAAGGGCCAATATCAAGACCGATAAAAGTTAACAAGAATAGAAAGAGAAGGATAGTTGTAGAAAGTTCTAAAGAGGATGACTTTGTTAAGCCACTCCCAAAAAAGAAAAAAAGATGAGAGGAAATCAAAGATAAAGACAAAAAAACATTCAAAAAAGGTGGAACAACCTAAAACAGAACATAGGGAATTCTTCAAATACAGCAATGAAGCAATACTGCTGAGATGCCAACCTAACTCATACATGGATATTGTGAAGAGATTTTCAAAAAAACAGGTTGAAGAGATAAGGAATATGGGATTTGGTGCTATTATAGATATCAATATCAACCATATTTCGACACGATTGGCATATTGGCTAGTCAGAAACTTTGACGAGAAGTTCGATAAGCTAAACGTGGGAAAACACCAAATAAAAATAACATCGGACACAGTTTATGAGGTATTTGGAATACCAAAGGGGCCAAAGAAGGTTGAGATAATAACCGATAAGAGAAAAGTTAAAAAGCAAGAGAAAATTGAAAAAGGTAAAGAACCGGGAAATGCTGTCAGGGATACATTCCTCAGCCAGTGGGGGGGGGAAACGCAAGAATAACCCATGGCTTAATTGCAAATACAATGGAAAATCAAAGAGAAGGTGGGAGCCTGTTTAAATTAAATTTCCTTGTGTACTGGATGACCTTCTTTGCGGAGATTACAAAGGCAACACTTGCAAATGATAGATGTTTGCTTGGTGTAGAAGATGTTGAGGAAATACAGAATCTAGATTGGTGCTCATATCTACTCGACACCTTGTGTCGTACACGAGCCGGCTGGAAGAACTATAAAATACAGTTCATGGGACCTGTTGCCTTTCTTACGGTATACATTACTACATTTTAATAACATATTTCAAATACTAGTTTGTTTTGTTATATAATTAAATGATCTTGCAATTTATACAGCTTCTATACACGCATGAGTACAACAAGAGGCTTAACCTGTTTGAGAAAGCCGTGGAGATACCGGTTATTCGTTATATCACATCTTCGGATATTGATAAAGTCGAAGATCATATTTCGGATAACGGACCTATATGGATATCAAGTGAGAGTGAAGAAGAAGAAGAAAATGATGAAGAAAATGAAGAAGAAGAGGGTCCTTCAACGGAGGATTATACACTACGACCACCGGTTGACACCACAATAAGCTATAAAAGAAGGACTGCACGTGCAGTACAAAACAAAGAAACCGGGGAAGAGCCAAAAGATAACGAGAACATTGATGATTTCATGGATTTCAGTTTTGAAATCCATGAAATGTCTCAGTTGAACCTTGAGATGGGAGTTGGAACACAAACACAGAAAATGATGGATTATTGCAACACTCCTGTTCAACTTTCACCATCCGTATTCTATGACATAGCCCGGGAACGAGAACTAGAGGCTTCGAGAACCCACAAAAAGGTAAGCACAAAAAAATATTAATTCCACTTAATCCATTTATATTTAAAATTTCAATTAATAGTATCTTAACTCGAAAAATATTACAGAACCTGTTGAAAAAAATGAAAGCAAATGTCAAAAAGTACATTAAAATCGTTCAAGATGTTCAAGGGATGAACAACTTAGTTTCAGAAGCAAGAACTAAGTGTTTTTGGGATCCGGAGATTATGGCGGCCTATAAGCAGTGGGATGAGACGCTTCGGAATAATCCCATTTGTGTGCCGCCTGATTCGGTTCAAGAGCATGAAACTGCACCCTCTCCTGTACATCAAGAGCCTGAAAATCCAACTTCTGAGGTTCATCATGAAGTTACTACAAACGAAGAAGGTAGACAGGATGAAGAAGCTCAAAAAGTAATATCCACTGTTTTGGTACAAATGGCATCAGCAGGTAAAACATGCGAACTCATTATTTAACACATGCGAAACTATGTAAAAAATCACTATTTTTTATGCACATGCGAAACCAACAAAAACACATGCGATTTATTTAAAAACACTTCAAATTTGATTTCGCATGCGATGTCATGTATACCTTGCGATTTTGATTCTAATGTATTAAAATTAAATAATTTGTATCTATAGGTGTACTGCAGCCAGATGATGAAGGAGTCACAGACACCCTTATTGCAAATATTCAAACTGTGGAACCAGGTGTATACACTTACAACCCACCTGACAAAGGTAAAAAAACACTTTATATTAAGAAAAAACTTAAAAAGCACAAATTATTGTATTTCTTAAATTACTTTGGCCTGCAGAAAGAGGTGAAAACGAAACTGTTATCGAAGAAACAATGAACTTGGCAGAATCTACACAAAACATACAACAAAAAGTTCAAGAAAAACTGCCAGAAAAATTGCCAGAAGTGGAAGCAATTTCTTTAGAAGAAACTACACAAAAAGACCATTAACAACCCGATTCGGGAATCGAAGTTGAGAAGGAACCGGAAGTTGAATGCCCCCAGGTAACGACGGAGGAATTGCATTCAGTTGAGTTGCTTTTGAGCCTGGGACCCAGCATGAAAGATAACAAAGAAAAAAAAAAACAACTAGGGGGAGAAAAAACTCAAAGCCAAAGCAAGTTCCAAAACAAGTTATACCAAAAGGATTAAATGAACTGCTTTATAAGACAATAGAACAAGCCAAAATTCGAGGTGAAAAAAGATGTAAAGAGCTTGGAGACAAATTCTGTTCCCCTTACTGCAACAAAGTGGTAAACATGCACGAAGCACTATTGACTCAAGAATTGAGTGTGATTCGGTATACATTTGCTACATTTGCAGGCATAGAGTAAGTAAAAAATAGTTATATCAACTAACA
>JARYGA010009771.1:0-47252 GCA_030545235.1 Helianthus tuberosus
ATAATGATTTCAAAACACTTAAGTTTGTTTTAACCAAAATGATTTTTCCGGAAAATAAGTTTTGTTGAAATTACCACTTGTAGGGTTAGGGATATGGTTCATCATTTTGTCCATTCAATCTCTTGTATCAGGATTACATCAAGTTCAAACTAATGACATCTATCCTGTAAAATTTAACTTTTATAAGATTCAATCACACAATCAATTACTAAGAAAGATGCCGATTCCTGATCCGCAATTACAAACTTGGGATCTCCGGCGTAGTCCTAAGACTTCAAGGGAAACAGACTTCCATCCAAGTCTTCTCAGACTTGATGGCTTTCAGTTCTTGCGCAGTAGGGTTGTAAGTTGCCTTTTTAGTTGCATAAAAATCTTTAACCCCTTTAGCTTTCCCATTCAACATTTTCCCAAAAATTTTCTTAACACTTCCATTAAATGTTTTCTCGACATCAAACTTATTTTTCTCTGTGTAAAACTGATTCGAGATATCAACCTTACCAACTTTCTTTTTAACTTCTTCAAATTTCAGTGATGGAAACTCATCATCAGTCACTGAAATTTTCACCTCAACCTGTGGCTCTTCTGGTTTTGTGGAACCAGATTCATCGCCGACTTTCTCATCAACTTTCTTAACAACCCACACTTGGTTGTCATTCTCTTTCTTTTTATAAAAATTCTTTTTAGAACACTCACCAATCTCATAAGTTGAGTTTTCAAAAATTTTAAATTTTTCGATTGGTGGTTCAACATCAATAACCTTTTCTTTCAATTTCTTAGAAACTCCCTGTTTTGTTGTGACATTTTTCGAACAGTTCCATGCACTATGACCATCTTCATTGCATTTGTAACAGGTACGAGTCTCTCTTTGATAAAACACTTCAGTTCCATTCTTTTTCTTTTCAGCAAGAAATTCTTGATTTGACTGTCTCCAGAATGGTTTCTTCTGTTCCTCTTCTGCAAGTCCACCTGACACAAATTCTGTTTTTGTTTTAGAATTTTTCAAATTTTTATGATTTTCTGGTGGAATAAATCCAAGACCTTTCTTTCTGTAGCTACGATTTTGGTTTGATTTCTTTTGAAAACCAGAACCAGAATTGTAACCATTTTTCTTGTTTAACCGTTGTTGAACTCTTGAAGTGTACTTTTTAGGTTTTTCAGTAAGATTTAAATCTTTTATTTCAGAAAGATTAATTTCTGTCATTTTGAAAACCTTTTTGATCATGTCAAAACGAACACTTCTTATTGGAAACTCTTTGTCAGAGTATAATTTGTCCGAATCATTTAAAGTGTATGCAACTTCAAATGTTTCATCATCCAAATTTGCTTTCGATAACAAAAATTCTTTACTGTAAGACCATTTGACCGACGATTTTGGACTGTTGACTGACGAATTTGACCCTCCAGACTCAGACTTTGACTCGGATTCCTCCTCAGTATCCAACACCTGATCGACCACCTTTTTTATTAACTCAGACTCATGATCAGTATCGGACGAGGTAAACGTGACAATCTCATTCTGAACAACATCTTCAGATTTCTTTAGTTGTTGTTCTTTAGCAGCTCGTTTCTCCTTTAGTTTCTCCATGCGATCTGCAAAATAAAAATAAAAATAAAAATGTAAGACATCATTCTTGTTCCGAACCGCAACGAACCCAAGACTCGATGTAAGACGAAGACGACAGATGTGTGCACCAACAGTCAGAAAGATAAACCGAAAGAAAATGAGTGTAGCCTTAGAGTACGGCCAAGGTCAAATGAATTTTGAAAGCGAAAATTTATTTATTCTAAACATAAAAAGGAGGTGTCTTGAGACCATATGTATACATATGCAATTAAATAAAGACATGAATAGAAGACGATCTATGGGATCACCATAACCTTCAGGTTATAAACAATGTAAAGGTCTACGGGACCAAAATGACCATCGGGGCGCAAATACAAAGGAACAAACTATAGGGTCTCACCCTAAAAGGTGAAGATCTAATAAAATAGCCTATGAGGCCAAGTAAAGGAACCTACGGGTCGATAATATAAAGCATGGGAACCAGTTATGATTTCCCGCATAAAAGGATAACGGAAAAGAATAATTCTTGTCGTCAATTTATTGATATGATTAATTGACATGTGTTAAAGAGAAAAACATTAAACTAAAATTCAGTTTTAGTAAGAAACGACGTTCTAACAAATATAAATATTATGAGAGAGATTAGAAAATGGTTAATATTAAAGGATATAGGTCTTAACGCCGATAGGTCCAAGACGATGCATTCGAAAGAAAGATTCATAATAATGAAAAGCTGACATAAACCTAAACATGACGCGAAGTGATCACGGACACCAAAGTGATACAGAATACAGCCATGTAGTAATATGAGTTATTAGATATGAAATTATAAGCACGTAAAGGGCCGATAACGGCAATATAGTATACCCGAAGGACGAGGTATGAGGTAAAATGATGACCAATCAGTCTAGGCGATAAAACAAGTTATAGTCAAAATAATGTTGTGACCTATGTAGAGCGTTTGTCAATGTAAGATTAGCGTGAAGTCAGTATGCTGACGGGCTCAGCGATTGGGTGGTCAAAATATAACTCGGTCAAATAGGCGACAACGACAGGAAATAAATGATAAAAGGTTACGGTCCAATAGAACATACGCCTAAAAGACGAACATGTCAATACAAATAAAAACCTTAAGCCGGAAAAAGAAAGAATGCCTTGAAAAACAAAACTAAGATAGTTAGGTCCAAACCAAAGGACTACTTAAAGAAGGTTTTGAGGACGAAACCCTTCTAAGGGGGATGGACTTGTAACACCCCGAGAATATAAATCTGTGATTATAAATTTAAAAAGGCAATAAACGAAATAAACTAACTAGGAATAAAAATAACCTAGTTTAGTTAATCATCTTGTAGTAATATGGAAGTTTGAATAAAAACATCTAAAATAAAGAAAGAACTAATAGTTGAGGGGCCAAAGATGTTAAAGATCAAACTAGTTTTCTTAAAAACAAAAAAATTAAAAACCAAACACACATTTGTGTGTGTGGATCGAACAGAACGCAGGGGAGGGTGACGGCTAGTCCGTAGGACAACCCTTAAGTGGTATAAATGATAATAAAATACTACATTTAATTGGGTAGTTGTCTAGAATTAGATAACTACGGTTGTTTGTGTTTCAGGTACAAACGGGAGCTTAAAATGGAAGGAACATGGAGAATAAATGAAAAAAATCATTTTTTGGAATTGAAGAATTAAGAGGATAGCATGATAGAGGACGAAATTACGAGAACGTAGGCGAAAACGGTGAAGAAAACGGAGTTGAAACGAAAACGTTATGCTGAAAACAAGTTTTCCTGTTGATGCCTGTCGTAGGCTACGGCAAGGGCCGTAGCTTACAGCGCTGACTGGCACTTTTTGTCACCGTATGACAGTTTAAAGCCACCGTAAGCTACGGTGGCCACCGTAGCTTACGACGCTGACCTGCGTAAATGTGTAACTTCCACCTTTTAATGCGGATTTATGGTGTCTTTTCACCTCTAATCAATCCCATTAGGTTACACAACAATCTAGAGACGATTTTGGGTGTTCTTGGTGCTTGAAGACAATTTCCAATCATTGGGTTTGTGTTTTTAATTGTTATAAACATTGAAACTTGTGTGAGGATGATGATTCAAGCCATGAGTGGCTAAACTCTTGATGACTATCTTTGCTTGAAGGTTTGTATTAGAATTTATGCTTGATTTCCTAATTTCTAGAATAACAAACTTTGTCTTTATGATTGTTTGTTATGGTGTGTGATTGATTGTTTGTAAATTGTTAATTCTTATGTTAATCTAATTTGAAACCATACGTTCTTGGTGCCGTTGGCAATCGAGATATCATGGGTAGAATTAGGATTGGGTAAGGGTTAATTGGTCATCGGGTAACAACCTCACGTTCTAGGAATCTGAGTACTTAGTTCCCTTTCATCACTACAAGTAATCACACATGAATTATGTCTATGTAGTTCTTTCTAGTGGAATGATAGCATAAATGTCAAAGCAAACCGGAAACTAAAGATGGTCATTTGTCTCTAATTTGTTTACAACCAATACTTTCATTTTGCAATTACACTAGTAATCTTAGTTTTAAAACTCAAATCAATCAAATCAACTCTTGAACTTTATTTTCTTGCAATTAGCTTAATTTAGTTAACTTAGATAAACCTTCAAATAACACATATTCCACAAACTCCCTGTGTTCGATACCCACTTGCCACTATCTATTTAGTAGTAATTGGATTAAATTTGATTGTGACCACGACATCACGTCAAATTTTGGCGCTGTTGCCGGGGAGTAGTGCGCAACGTGTTTATTTTTGATCTTTTTAAGTTTGTTATTTTTCTGGTTTACGTTGGGTGTGTTAGTGTGCAGGTATTTACAGGTGCATGCGTACTAGGAGCTCTCACAAGCTATCACCATTGGCATTTGATCCGGAAATTGAACGAGATTTGAGAAGAAACAGAATCTTGCTACATGAAAATAAAATCAGTGGTTCACCAACAACACCTACTACACTAGTTACACCAATCTGATACATGGATCCACCACCACCACCCACTACGGGTGAACTTACACCACCTTTTATACCATCTTCAACACAACCATCACCAAATACTACCATTCCTACATCCACACCAGAAGTCAAACCAACCAACACTACCTTACCCGAAAACACTCAATCCGAATACTCTTTCAGTTACAACCCTACATCATCCGCTGTTCCAACTTTTTCAACATTTTTTCTAACATCCGGTCAACCTTCATTAGCATACCAAATGCCACCATCCAATTTATTCCAAACCGGTCCATCTATCATCCATTCCGCTCCATTTCAGTCACAGTTTCAACATACTTCGGGATTAAGACAAGATGGGTTCGATGATGGGTATGAAGAAGATTTTGGGGGATATGATGAGGAAGGTTACATGTATGGGGGTGATGGAGATCAAGGGGAGTATACTTATGTGCAAGGTCAAAGTCAAAACCAAAGAATGGCAAGTGTTGGTAGGATTCCTCAACAACAAATCATACCTCAACAATTGCCACCACAAGGTCTACCAGTGCAAAGACGTGTTCAACAACCTCATGTGGGGCCAAGGTTTCAACCACCTCCACAACAATTTGGGCCTCCACGACCACAAGCTCAAAGACCAATGGGTCCCGTACGCCCAAGAGTTCGGGTGGGTGTACGAAGAAGACATCTTCGAGAACATGCAAGAGGTATAGAAGCACATTTTAGACCAGTGATCACTCATAATCCTACACCAGTAGTTATCCCTCAAAATGAACAAGGAAGGACGTTCGAAGTTCGAACCAACTCGTTACAAAGTTTTCCAAAATATAAGGGTCTAGCAACGGAGGAGCCTTATTTTCATTTGGAGGCTTATGACTCGATTTGCAACACTCTTGGGAGTCAAGGATTTTCGGCCGACGATGTCAAATTGGTACTATTCCAATTTTCTTTGGAAGACAAGGCGAAAAAGTGGTTCTACACATTACCTTCGGCATCTATCTATACATGGGCGGAGATGCAACAAATCTTTTTAGATGAATTTTACACCGCTCAAAAGACAAATGATGCTAGGAAAGGGTTGAGAAGTTTTCAACAACAACAAGGTGAAATGTTCCATGAGGCCTTTGAACGTTTTAACATGATGATAAAGAATTGTCCTCATCATGGGATTGAGCTTTGGGAATTGATGAATGCTTTCCATGAGGGGTTAAGTGCCGAAGATGCTCGTGATTTAATGTCTATCACAAATGGCACTTTGGCACAAATTATGAGCATGATGATTGGGAATTTTTGGAGCAAATGGCGGTCACATCAAAGAGAAAAGCTCAAGCATCAAGGAGAGCACGACCGGCCATTACCCGAACTCAAGTGCATGTGGTAGACGATGGTAATGTTCAAACTTCTAATCAAATTTATAATGTTTGTGCACTTTGTAATGAGATAGGGCATGCGGCTGAAAATTGCCAAGGAGTGGAAGGACAATATGAGGAGGTGAATGCGTTGCAAGGGCAAGGAGGGAGTGGTAGAAATTATAACATGAATTCCAATACTTACCACCCCGGTTTGAGAAACCACCCAAACTTTCGATACGGGAATCCCTCAAATCAAGCTAACCCGAATTTCCAAGGAAACCAAGGATTTCAAAGGCAATATCAAACGGGCCAAAGCTCTTCGGGTGGAAACGAAGTAATGGAGATGTTGAAGGCAATGCAAGTTGAGATGCAACGAAGAAATCAGCTTGATGATGCTCGCATTCAAAAAGACGAAATCCGTGATAAAGCAATTCAGTCGTTGACTATCCAAATGAGTCAACTTGCAAGTGATGTGGCGATATTGAAGAAAGAAAAAGGCCAACTACAAAGTGACACGGTGACAAATCCCAAAAACATTAAAAGTGTTAATATCAATGTGGTAAGTACCGTTCCTAATAGTGAATTTAATGAAACATTTCTAACATCTTCTTGCCAAGTGAGTGCAGGTATAGGAAGGGATGCCGAGGTTGAAACGGACAAAGAGCATGGAGCACCACTCGTGCCTATTCAAGTGGGAAAATTAAAAATTCCTCAAGCATTGTTGGACTATGGGACGAGTATGAGTGTGTTACCAGGCGATCTATACGACATGTACAACTTTGGTCCGCTTCAAGATATAGACACCATGGTGAGCTTGGCGGACGAAAGTTGGAGGCGTCCACGGGGAATAGTTAAGAATGTTATGATTCGGTTGGGAGAATTCGAATACCCGGTGGATTTTCTGGTCCTAGATTATGCCCCTACCAAATTGGCATCACAACAAAGGGTAATTTTAGGTCGACCGTTTCTTTATACGGCAAGTACTCAAATCAACTGTAGAGACGGGATCATTACTATAACCGAAGAGAACCGTAAGTTGTACTTTGATGTTCATACTAGGGAGGTTAGTTATGAATCTATTGAAGAGAACAGTAGAGAGTCTAATGACCATCTGAAAAGTGTGCATCAAAGAATAAAAACAAACAAACCACCGGGGTGTGAAAAGAAGTATGAGGGTTCAAGCAGGTATGTAGTTGATTACCCACTGAGTCGAAACGAGACGGATGCATTTTGCTCAATGGCACGAGGAAGTGATGGAGATGGCAGGAACCGTTTCTTTGAGCCACCCTAACTGGGGGAGGCACGGTCTGGCTGAAGACCTGAAAACTTAGCGCTGCTCGGGAGGCAACCCGGGGTTTTACACTGATCTTGCTATTTCGTTATTTTTCTATGTTTCAGGGCCATGACAACATTCAAGTGTGGGGA
The DNA here is from genome assembly GCA_030545235.1 of Helianthus tuberosus. Lineage (NCBI taxonomy): Eukaryota > Viridiplantae > Streptophyta > Magnoliopsida > Asterales > Asteraceae > Helianthus > Helianthus tuberosus. The sequence goes on from JARYGA010009771.1 coordinate 7,336, forward strand.
GGCTGTACGGATATTTGTGTGAAGGTGGTGATAGAAAGTCGGATTATCTACAACATCTGTTGTGTCAAACTTCACCAGGTCATGTACTCTTTCCTTAGTCTTGATATGTTATTTAGCTTTGAATTATTGGTAGTTAGTTTGTTTGCTTTTGTTTAAAAAATAAAAAAAAATACAAAAAGAAATTTGGGGTTTGAGAGTATAAGCAAATGTTGGTGTTTTTGTTGAAAGCGATCTTCCCTTCAAAACCATACATTGGGACAATGTATCCCAAGTGTGGGGATGAGGGGAAAATTTTGAGAATTTTTGTAAAATTTGTGAAACCAAGCGAAAAGTTGTTGGAATTTGAACACTTGACATTGTTCCGCATGACACACCGACACCCATTTCTAGTCATTTCTTGGTGAGTTTTTGAGTCACATATGATTATTAAAGATGCTTTCCTTGTTTTGAGTGGCGGTGTGTGTATTGTGTTAATAGAACTTGTGTACAAATTCTTGTTGAAGCCTAGGATTAGCATGCTTGTGAAAATAATAGGGGACTTTTAGGTAGCCTCGTCTAGATGTGTGAGAGTGTGGGAATTGGGGGTTGGACCTCATACGTTACATATATGAGCTTGGTGTTGTGAGGGGTGGGGGTTTGGTCTTTAGAAAGCCATGTTTGAGCCTTGTACCATTCGGTTGTGACCCAAACCTACTTCTTACAAAAACTTTACCTATTGAGACGACCCGGTTTAGGAATTTAGTTTGTGATTGTTGATGTTCTTGTATATATTGTTGAGTTCTATGCTTAAAAAAACAACAAAACAAAAAAAAGAAAGAAAGAAAGAAAAAAGAGAAAAAAAATATGAGAAAAATACAAAAAAAAAGGATTTAGTTGCAATAGTAGTTGAAAATGTTGATGAAGTTATGTATATAGTTGATATTTGCTTTGTTTAGTAGTAGAAATAAAAACCGGGTGATGTCTGTCGTTAGTGACATGCAAAAACCTAATTAACCAAGGTAGCTAGGGTAAGCAGGATATCGAATCCAGAGGAGTCTGTGGTTAATGCTAATTATTATTTGTTTGTAAATTTTACTAAACTAACTGATGATTATAAAACTGATATGGAATTAAAAACACATGAAACAAGTTGCAATTAAGAAAAAGATTGAGTCGTAATAAACAATGATGAGAAAAAAATGAGCACTCCGGGATTCAGATTCTGTAATTACTAATAACCTAGTTCTGATTTTATTGGATGCTATTGATTGAATAGTAAATCTGTCACATCTACCAATTACCTATGCAGTTCAAAATCTTAATATTAATTGATCAGATAAATATTAAAACAAGCATACATAGGAATCATTCAATCAACAAAAGCATAATTGGATTCAAAACATAATTATAACTCTGACTGTCACTCAGGATTTGTCTGTCACACAAATAATATAATCATGTAAATAGTCGGCTGTCACCCGACTACAAATCCAAATCTCAATACAAAACAGGAACTAGAATTAAAAGTGTCTCACAAGAATCATTCACCCGAAGTGTCCACGAGAGATTTAGCCGCTCATGATACTCGTCCGATCAAAAGCTTGGTCGAAGGTTGAACTCCCTGCCGTCGAAGATATTCAGATTGTGATATCCCTTCACATAAATCAAATACTTTTGGGCCCTTGGTCTGCGTGAAAGAAAGCTGCGCCCAAGTCCCTGCATGTGCGGCCCAATTGATGACTGATGATGTGATGATATCGGCCCAATAAAAAACCCCCAAAGTGATTGATGAAATTAATGTTTTCTTATAAAAACCCTCAAGTCACGTGATGATCTTTTTATTGTGAAATCCCTTTAGCAATATAATAATCCTCCTCTTTTAATGTAGACCACATGTGTTTGTAGCTCCCCATGTCTACGTCCGGCATGTCCTTTCTTTTTAGAGTTTTGACCCATTAATTGCCTTCCCACCAAAAATCATGTGCGCTGACCTTTGTATGCAACCGTAGCCTACGGATCCTAAACAGTAGGTTATGGTTTAAACATTCTGTTTCTTTTCTTTTATTCTTGGCCGTAGGTTACGCTGAAGACCCTTTACCTTACGGTCAAGACAAGACCTGCTGGAACAAGTTTTGCCTAACATACATGAATCATATATTCCAACTCTAGTGCATGGCTCCCAAACTTTAATGCATTCCAACTTTTATATAATGATAAATAACCCTCTGAACTTCATTCACTTTCGTATCTTGTGCTTCGAAGTTTTTTTTATCACCCACAACAAGTCCCGGTCAACGTAATTCACTCGGTTTTTATCTCCGGTTGTTCCGCTTCATCACCAAACATCATAACTTCACCGAATTACGCGATTAACCTGTAAAATTGCAAACTCTCGTAGTTACTACATTCGAGGCATATAATCACGTAAGACACATTAAAACACATCATATAACACACATTAAAGCTCGTGTTTCACACTCTCCATCACCAGGTCAAATCAATGAGCTACTTTCACATTCCCATTATTTCCTACCTTTACACATAGCCTCGTTACAACCCATAAGTCTTTTTGATTCATAAGCATGCTAAATATTTGATAGGAAGAGATTTGATTTTTAAACAAGCTTATTGTCGCATAATCACACATGCATTGAGAGTTTTAGCATTATGTGCTAATTTTTCTTGTCACTGAGAGTTATTGTGAGGGGTGTGTCTTGTGGTGTGATAAACAGGTAGTAAAAGGACGATACATTTTAGTTTGGTTTGCATGATTGATTGCTTATGGTTTGGAAATAGTTTTTGAACGTGTTGCTTGGGGCAAGCAACGGTTAAGTGTAGGGATGTGACGGCTAGTCCGTAGGACAACCCTTAAGTGGTATAAATGATAATAAAATACTACATTTAATTGGGTAGTTGTCTAGAATTAGATAACTACGGTTGTTTGTGTTTCAGGTACAAACGGGAGCTTAAAATAGAAGGAACACGAAGAATAAATGAAGAAATCAATTTTTGAAATTGAAGAATTAATAGGATAGCATGATAGAGGACGAAATTACGAAAACGTAGGCGAAAACGGTGAAGAAAACAGAGTTGAAACGAAAAAGTTATGCTGAAAACAAGTTTTCCTGTTGAAGCCTGCCGTAGGCTACGGCAAGGGCCGTAGCTTACGGCGCTGACTGGCACTTTTTGTAACCGTATGACAGTTTAAAGCCACCGTAAGCTATTCCAAGCCACCGTAAGCTACGGTGGCCACCGTAGCTTACGGCGCTGACCTGCGTAAATGTGTAACTTCCACCTTTTAATGCGGATTTATGGTGTCTTTTCACCTCTAATCAATCCCATTCGGTTACACAACAATCTAGAGACGATTTTGGGTGTTCTTGGTGCTTGAAGACAATTTCCAATCATTGGGTTTGTGTTTTTAATTGTTATGAACATTGAAACTTGTGTGAGGATGATGATTCAAGCCATGAGTGGCTAAACTCTTGATGACTATCTTTGCTTGAAGGTTTGTATTAGACTTTATGCTTGATTTCCTAATTTCTAGAATAACAAACTTTGTCTTTATGATTGTTTGTTATGGTGTGTGATTGATTGTTTGTAAATTGTTAATTCTTATGTTAATCTAATTTGAAACCATACATTCTTGGTGCCGTTGGCAATCGAGATATCATGGGTAGAATTAGGATTGGGTAAGGGTTAATTGGTCATCGGGTAACAACCTCACGTTCTAGGAATCTGAGTACTTAGTTCCCTTTCATCACTACAAGTAATCACACATGAATTATGTCTATGTAGTTCTTTCTAGTAGAATGATAGCATAAATGTCAAAGCAAACTGGAAACTAAAGATGGTCATTTGTCTCTAATTTGTTTACAACCAATACTTTCATTTTGCAATTAGACTAGTAATCTTAGTTTTAAAACTCACATCAATCATTATTTTCTTGCAATTAGCTTAATTTAGTTAACTTAGATAAACCTTCAAATAACACATATTCCACAAACTCCCTGTGTTCGATACCCACTTGCCACTATCTATTTAGTAGTAATTGGATTAAATTTGATTGTGACCACGACATCACGTCAGAGGGCGACCAAACTACCATCAAACACTAGTTTCAACAAATTGATCAAATTGAGAGCCTTAATCTGTTCCAAATCGATTTTCAAGCATAAATTAGTGATCATCTCAGTGAAGTGATCATAAGGTATGCTAAATTCCATCATTTAGTTCCATCTCGGATTCTTGATGATTTGTGAAATCAAATTCTGAGCTTGATATGTTGATGTTTAGATGAAATTAGTGTTGGAAACATGTTTAGATGTAAACCCTAGCTAATAATTTGTGAAATTGATGCTCAAATTATGAATATTCATGTCTACCCATTTAGGGGTTAAATGGGTTTTATGAATAATAAGGAATCCTAATAATGTAATCAGAAAACTGATGTTAACGGTTTGCATGAAGCGAATTTGATGTTAATATACATGCTAGAAGTAAAGAACTTGCAAAAATTATAAAAGTTCGGCTAAATAGTTGAGACATGAACTTGATAATGGTTATTTAAAAACCACGCTCTTAAAATGTTTCTTAAAATGCTTAAGAGAAAGCTAACGTAGTGAGTTTGAGATAAAAACGCATGTTTGAACGATATGGAAAATTATGCGTGATATGTTGTGAAAAGAGTTCTAAACAATATTTGGTTGAACTCTATAGGCAAGGAATCTGGATCGTCAAGTGGACAAGCCGGTGGAGACACGCGTTTGAAAGGAGCGCTTTAGAGGTACGTAACTCTTAGTTTCGTTACATTATGCATAAACATTGTTCTTAGAAATGTTAATGGAATTGTAGTGTAATACACGAGTTTGGTATGTCATAGAAGCGACGAAGCTCGCTCGACAACCAAATGAGTCAAAATGAATGATTGGACTACGTTTGGTAAGTCAATGAAGTGACGAAGTTCACTCGACAAACCGAACGGGTCAAAACAATGTCTAATTTGATAATATTGAAGTGACTTGAATGTCACTTGTTGAATATGAATTATGAGAGCGTGGGCCGAGAACGGACACGCCAAAAGGACAAGTTTGTATCAAAATAACCCATGATATTGGGTCAAAAGTTTAGAATCATAATTTGTTGAAATCGTACAAATAGACATGCTTGAAACATCGATAACAAGCGTGACACATTGTGCACATAAAATCATGGAATGGAAGTGATACGCCAAAGTTGACAAGCCCGGGGAATGGGTAATTATGTTTAGAAACCAATAACAATGATTAGTGCATAACATGATCTATAACTAAATGGGTCAAAACTTTGGTAAAATGTAATTGTAAAGTTTGCTTAAATGCGCATGCTTGGAACGTTGATGATCAAGCATGACGCTAATGCTCGCATAAACCATGTGTTGGGATCGAAACGCAAATGCTTGGAAAACCCGCGGATGGGTGAAATCGTTGAAAACAAGTGATGATAACAAAACAAGTTGTAAAACTTACAAACAAACGGGTCGAATAATGGAAAAGTGGATTTATGGGCAAACTGCTTATAAATCGGATTTTAATGCGAAAAATAATGGTAAACGGGTCTGCAATTAAATTACGGACGCATAGGAAAAAGAATCACGTAAAACGGACATGTAGAACGAAAGTTATGAGGATTTAAAGTTAAAATTTTGGTAAAACTAGGAGCTGGCATTTGCAGCTCAAACAAACAAACTTGTTATGAAAAAGGGCAGGTCGCGGCCCGCGAAACCTTTAGAGTATTCTCTCACGGCCCGATAGAGAGGGTCGCGGCCCGCGAGAGAGATCTGAATTAGCAAAAATGTTTTCTTTCATTGTTTAAGGCTTGGAACTAGTCTAAATGCATTTTTAAACTACCAAAACTAACATTTTTGTTGGTTTTGAATTTAGGTGGTCGTAGGGAACTCCCGGATGGAGATCAAGCAAGTATCAAGAACCGAACACTCATCTTTTGGAGCTTCCGCAATGAACTATTTTGTTTTAGTTACTATGAATCTTATGAATACTTGATACTTCTTTTTGAATGTTTTAAACTAGTAGGGATGACAAGTCGAATACTTTGATCATGTATGAACGTTAACTTAACTAAGTTTTTGTAAAGTTGCATTTTCGTTTAAAATGCGTATTTAATATTAAAATCGTGTTATATTGAGAAGGGTGTTACAAATCACATGACCCAAGATAAAGATTCACACTACACAAATCAATCAACATTTTCAGGTCAAAACTTAACGAAAGCACAAGACGATATAACCACAAATTGCATGAGAATCAAACAATAAACATACATACTACACATACAGTCTTCTACAAAGAAGCGATAAAAACAAAAACAATCTTCTAGACAAATACACTAGCAAGATAACAAGACGATACACATAAAAAGATACAACATTCTGAACAACTCAACCAGAATACAGAATCACAAGATTCAATGACCAAATACTTATTATCACAAAAGCATATGAATACATAACACAATCAGACCACACATCTGATAAACATAAAGTCATACGATTTCTAAGACAAGACAAGACTAGAAAACATGAGCATCAAAGAGCAATAACCAACTTTAAACTTGAAGAAGCAAGAAACGATACTCATATACAACAAATCTCTAATCAAATACAACATGAAACTCCCACAAGACAACCCTACAGATTAACACACGATAATCTATACAAAATCTACAAGAAACAAGCCCATACTACATGAACATTTCAAATCTTCATAAGTATAACAAGATTTTTAATATACTAGTCTAAAACCATAAAATCACACTCAAGAAAGTACCTGAACAGACAGAAATTTCACATAACAACCCAACAAAAGAAGCAGATAAACAACTACAACACAAACAGAGAACAACTCTAAGGCGAAGCTGAGTCAGGGACAAGATTCCAGGTTCATCACTCTAAGGTGCCTGGACATGCCTTTACTCAGGAGCCACAATCTAAGACACAGAACCAATACAACAACTGTGAACACAATCAATGAAAAAAGAATTACCACAGATGACAGACAGACAAGAACGCAGAACAAATGACCAATCAAGTAGATGCCGGTCCTCACTACCCCGACTTCAACTAATATAATCAATAAAAATAAAATAGGACAAAATTAGAAAGATCTTACAGAGAGTGCGTTTAACTCCTCGAGAGACCAAATTTGTAGTTTTCAAGAACTACACAATCTGGCCAAGCCACAATCAAGCACACCCGGTTAGTTTGCCCTGAACCTTCTAGGGTTACAGAAACTAACACAGGTCTTCAAAAAAGAAGTCAGGCAATCTCCTTCCAAACTTCAACAAGCTCTACTTAGGGTTTGTGACACACCAGAATTAAACGGATCTCACCAGATCTGACCTGAATGCACTTCAACAAAAGATCAAAGCAGAACAGACACTAACAAGGTAACAAAAAAACAGTAGATCCAGATATAAACACAAGAACACAGCGGAACCCCAAAAATCAGTCTCAAGAGCTATAGCATAACCTACATTTCCATAATCCTAGGATTCAAGAACAATACCGACACAGACACTACACATACTATCTGATTTTTGTACGAAATTTTAATACAATGCTCAATATTTATATGTGTAGGAAAAACAAGCAGTAGCAAATGAAAAAATAATCAGTAACGGATAACAAGTTGAAAGCATACCTGTGAAGAATCGAAAATGGATAAATGGCGTGCAACAAATTGCAGGTGGTGCAAGGCTATCAAACCATAGAAGAGAAAATCTAACGAGGGGATTCAGATAGGAAACAAATCCCAGGGATTTTATAACAAAGTTTTTTTTCCTTCAAACAACAAACAATAATTCAAATCATTGACCATTTTCCAACCATCAATTAAACAATTTTAAAAATAGAGCTCCTAACAATAGATGATAAGCCGAACTCCATATTCATATAAGACAACACATAACATCTTATTAACACGTCAGAATCATTAAGAGAAACCAAAGCTTACTCAACTCAAAATGCTTTTTTTCTTCCGAAACAATAACAAAATATGCAAAGAACAAAGAACCTAGTTAAAATAACATATTGGCAAAGACAATCAAACAAACCATAATTGGCATAAATCGTCTAAAGAGTTCCACTAGTCGATCTATCAGGGATTGCAAATCCATCATTTTTTTTTAACTTAGCTATGTGATAATCATTAACACAAGCAACAGGTAATTTACCAAGACAAACAATGCAAAGGCAATGACTAGAACACTATACTACACAATGATGACAATAACCAACAATCTTGCAAGCCAAATGATAAGTTAATAACCATACAAAACTTATACAGTTAAATCAATAATATCACATAGCACATTACAGGTTCAAGAACACATCACCCAATCATATGGGGTCAAACAATCATGTGACAAAATGAAGAAATACTCAAAAAACATACTAATGTGATATACAACTAGCAAATTATCACACAACAAAGCAATACATACTGGTCCATCTAACACAGTACAGAAAATATGCCTAAACAATGATGTATGTGTGACAATAAAAACTGAACAGAAAAGTATAGAACGACTGCACCTTGGGGAGCCCCCTAACTAGGGTATCTTCTTGACACACCAACAACTATACCCTTCACTTACGGTAACGAGTTCGAGATGAATATCCGTAAAAAATCTTCAGCCGCTGCCGCTACAAATTTTGAACGGCTTTTGCCAACAAACCCTATTGTTAGGGTTTCATGTCTTTAATGAACAAACACTATCCTCTGCACTGTAGTTTCTAAAACATCAACTTTCAATATTAGGGATTCACGAACACAAATCCACTCGAAATCAAGATTTCCTTTTAGATCTTTAAACCAGATCACAACGATGAACCCAAATCTGACTTCCAAGATTTCCACCAACGATAACTAGATATAATTTCTACCTCGGCGAAGCCACCGCTCTTGACCTATTCTGACAAGAATGACTAAAAAACATAACCCTCACATAGAACCAAAATACCTAAATCTAAACACGCGGAAGACGACGAATCAAGAGCCCATAGCTCTGATACCATGTAAAAATGGTATGACAGTTCGATACAGACCACAAATAACAACACCAAACAAACAAGGAGCGACAAAACGTGACGTAAAACTTTATTAGTTAACCCAAACCGAAAAAACGCCCCCCAAACCCTAGATCTTACTTATGTAAGATCTAATACAAAAATACAGAAATACAAGTGATGATCATCCTCTGATGATCATCATACTCAGAAACTCTATCTCTCTTAATAGGAGAGAGATGAAACAACACATGAACGAACAACAACTGGATAATCATCCACTGATGATTATCAAAACTAGAAGATAACCTCTCACAATATACAACCGAGAGACTACTCACAACCTTCAACAACACCAAATAAATAACCCTAAAATTCTCACTAGATGCAGAAAGAACCAGAGTGAGAATCGTGACAATGAGAATCAGGGGAACCACCATCTGATCAATAATTGAATAAGATTCATAGTGAATCTCCATCAGATCATCACTGCAACAGACCAACTTTCCTTGAACGAACAGAGAGTAATATGTGTTGTAGGTGAGTGATTGAGAGAGAGAATGATGAAAGAAATTGGGGATTTTTTTCACCTCTGCGCAAACACCAGCTTTTTATATGTCCAACCATCATATTTGCACTTAAGTCCAAAACTTCTTCACGAGATGATCGTGACCCCTCCAAAGTTTCATATTACCCCCTTAGACTTCCAGCTGTATTTAACAACTTACAACAAATATTAGATGGTTATAACAAACAAGAATATACGTGAACTGATATAACAACCAGTCCACATACCATAAGCCCAAAAGAGTAACAGGCCCAAAAACCAACAAAACAGGCTATACAATCGGCCCTCCAAATAAGTTCAGCCATGTTGAATAACAAGTCCACTTGACATGTTTGTGTTTTGATCACTATTATTTTTAACAATTCCACAACACATAGTCTTCGTACATTCATTAACACTTGTAGGGAACCAGTCTGTTGTGGTGAAGTCGACTATAAGCGACAAAAACATGATAGACACCAGACAATCATGTGGTCATTCATGAACATACCCCGATTCAGTTGAATTATCATAAAGTAATCAACGTAAATAAAGAGGAATGTTAAATCAATAAACATAAGTTGATAATTTTAGCTATTTACGTTATCCTTTTTCTTTAAGTTTAGCTATAAAAATTAGCACAAACAACAATTTCAGTTGCCTAAAATCACAAACGCAAACTCAAACCCAAATTGATAACCTATGCATAAACAAAATAATTACCAAAATTCCATCGTTATGAATCCATGAATCTCAGAGACGGTACAACAACCAAGTGGCTTCCTTCTTAAATGGATACATTACATACAAGTTGCACTAATATACGTAATATTAGTATAAACCAACTTATGTTTTTTTTTTTTTACAAATTCATTTCCATGTTTATGTGTTTTTTTTTTAAGATTGGCCTCTATATAAGAATAAAGATTTAGTTAAAGTATTATCATTAAGATGAATTATACGGACAAATTTCATATGAGTTACAAAAACTCTGAAAACTGAATGAATGGATATCAGGCTTCCACGTGTTACAATTTTCGCTGCAATATGTTAGTGACACTCACACATTTGTCGTAACAGTGGAGAGAGGAGAGAGAGAGTGTTATGTTTTTTCAACTGTTCACATTTTTTGTAACTTCACATGTTACACTTTTTATTATTTTCTGGCAACAGTGTTTAGCGATAGATAACTGATCTCCAACAATTCAACCTCCATGAAAAAGATTTTTGGGTCCTGCATGTTTAGCCTACAACGGAAAACCATTAAATATGTGAATTCTTTATTTTTTTCCATACTTTTTTTGTATTTATGTATCATAATCAAATGCTCATTCGATTCATGATACTCTTACCGTTCTAGTGGATACACGAAATAACTATGTACGTTTGCTTTAAATTTATGTATCATCTTCAAAACGTCTCTTTAATGTAAAGTACTCTTGTTGCAAGTAGTGTTTATGTGATAAGATTTCACATATCCACTTTAAGTTAGCCAGGTATATATGACGATTCAAGGCGGGTTACAAAGGTTGAAGGGAATCACTTTCTAAAATGGCAAGCTTGAACGTCTATGTAAGCATTTATATGTAGTTTTTCATAGGTTTTAAGTGAGCTATAAAAACCAAAGCAAAACCTATGAAAAACTACAATGCTTAACTCTTTTGTATTTTGGTCGACTGACTTTTAAGATTCAACCAACTAATTAGTTGTATCGGTAAATCGTCAAAGCCAACAGATATGCTTAGCAAACATCAAAACTAATCATATACTTTGAATGAAGTAGGGTTCAGGAAGGGTAAGAGTACGTTGACGTTTTCCTTTATCCAATGAAATAGAAAACCTGCTCCCAATGAGACAACCCCGACTTCAACAAAACTTTTTTTCTACAGTGAAAAAGACATAAATGTTACTCATAAGTAGTGGACTACCTATAGTAATAGATAGTGATAATACTAAAAGTTATAGTAGATATAGTAGAATGGATAGTGATAAATGTATAAACCATGGTGTGCTATACGTTTTCAATTCTAACCGAATCCATACATAACATGTGGGTAACTAAGATCCTAGTTTTAACTTTTAAGAGGTCTTCAACTATAGAAGGGCCCAAACAATACAAAAAAATAAAGAGTAAATTACAAAAATCGTCATTTATGTATGTCACATATTGCAAACTGTGTCATTTGTCCTTAATAATTACAGAAAACGTACTCGGTGTTTGCAAACCCTTGCAACTTATGTCCTTTAGTCCTAACTCAGTTAATTTTTGTGGTTAAATCTGATCAAATGGACCCCACATGAGGGTATTTTTGTGGTTAAATTTGACCAAATGGACCCCACATGAGAGTAAAAGGACCAAAATACCCTCATGTGGGGTCCATTTGGTCAAATTTAACCACAAAAAAATTAATTGAGTTAGGGCTAAAGGACATAACTTGCAAGGGTTTGCAAACATCGAGTACGTTTTTTGTAATTATTGAAGACAAATGACAAAGTTTGCAATAAATGACATACCTAAAAGATGATTTTGGTAATTTACTATCTAGTTACTTTAAATAATAATAAAAAACAATAAATCCTAAAACAAATAATAATAAAAAACATCAAATCCTAAAATAATACATCTTTTTCCCAATATAAATTAGAAAACAGTAATGGTACATGAACATCCTTCCTCCCCAACACGAAAAGAAAAATATTATTCTATCTCTCCATTCTAAAACAATAATAACAAAGTTGACACTCTTCCACCTGCATGTGGCTTTTATCTTTCTCAGACAACCCATGAGCTTCACTTCCTCTTCAATTTTCAATTCAATTCTTTAACTTTTTCACTTCTTTTTTGCAAACCCATCTGCACTTCTTTGATCTCCAAATACCCATTTGAAATTTCAGTTAATTCAGTCCCCACAAACCTCAACATGCCTCTTGAAACATGGCTGTTCAAAGTCAAGAAAACCATCTCACAAACCCTTGATTCAAGCCGTGTGGTTAAGAGATCAAAGGTGGGTGTGTTGGCGTTCGAAGTGGCCGGCATCATGCCGAAGATAACCCACATGTGGCGGGTTTTTTCGGATGAGAATATCGATTGTGTTCGCGAACAATGGACATGCCTAGAAGGTGTTCGGAAAATTGTCTCAAACAAAGATCAGATTCTTCTTGGTCTCGCGTGTGCGGAGATGGTGGAGAATGTTAAAGGTGTGGCTATGGTTGTGGCTAGGATGAGTGAGAGGTGTGAGGACTCGAGTTTACGGTGTTTTGAACATGTGTTTGATGTGTTTGCGAATACGGGTCATGACCCGTATGGGTGGGTTTTGAGCATGAAGGATATGGAGGTTAAGGTTAAGAAGATGGAAAGATATGTTGCAACCACTGCTACACTTTATAAAGCTATGGATGAGTTGACTGTGGTTGAGAATAGTTTAAAGAAATGTTTACATAGCAATAGTAAAAAGGATCATCAAGAGGTTGTGAACAATACAAAGCAACAAAAGATTCTTGATCTCCAACAAAAGCTTGTTTGGCAAAGGCAAGAAGTTAAGTATGTGAAAGAGAAATCTTTATGGAATGCGAGTTTTGATTCGATAACTTTGTTGTTAGCCACATCATTGTTCACAATTTTGTCAAGAATTAAGGTTGTTTTTGGTATCGCGCATGGGTATCCCAACGCTCTCCCTCGCAGCCTCTCAGCCTCGGCTACTGTCTACCCGTCCGATCAAGCCTCAAAAGATTGGAACTTTGTATCCGGGCCGTTGATTAAAAGCGCGAAACATCAAGAAAACATTGAAATCTCACATGGGTTTTTCGAAACAAACTCAAAGATTCTAACACCAGCATCAAACACTTTAGGTTATGCTGCTTTATCTTTGCATTATGCTAATTTGATCATTGTGATGGAAAAGATGATAAGATCACCTCAATTGGTTGGTCTTGATGCAAGAGATGATCTTTATTCAATGTTACCTAATAGCATAAGATCTTCGCTAAGGAGTCGATTAAAAGGTATTGGGTTCAGCGCGAGTGATCCGGTTCTTGCAGGAGAATGGAGAGAAGCTTTAGGGAAGATATTGGGTTGGTTGTCACCATTAGCACATAACATGATCAAATGGCAAAATGAAAGAAGTTTTGAACATCAAGATCTCATGCCAAAAACAAATGTTCTTCTTTTACAAACCCTATTTTTCGCGAACCAAGAGAAAACCGAGGCTGCCATTACTGAGCTCTTAGTTGGCTTAAATTATATTTGGAGGTTTGAAAGAGAGATGAATGGTAAAGCTTTGTTTAATTGCATCATACCATCTAAGTAAGCAACTTTTACACCTTTCTTGTTCCCTTCATTGATAGTTATATTCTCTAGATTAGTTGAAATCAGCTAATTCAGATCTGCAAAGATTTGTATTAGTTCCCCAAAATGATCTGTAAAGCTTATTTGTTGTATAGATATATGATTGTATGCATCCATATAAATGTAATCTTGTGAATGGAGGAATTGTTGAAGCCATCATGAAGTGCACAATATTTGTTTGTTGTTTCATGCATGTATTTTCTTTATGCAACTATGCATACATGTAAAACCAAGTGGAACCATATGAAATATCCCACTTTATTTTAGTTGTGAAATATAGCCACAAAAATCAATATGATCTCATTCTTTTGTTCTTGGTTTTTCCTTTTTATACTTTAATTTTTCTTTTAAGAACTTCTCTAGTGCGCACTAGTTTATCCGATGTTCCATATTCGTCGAGTTTAAGATCTGTTGTTCTACTCTACGCGTTTATTTGTGTTGTATTGTAAATGTGTATTGTATAACAGCATAATTAGTACCAACCACAGTACAACACATAGTATTATATAGTGAAAGTCTTAAAGCAACTAATACACCTAAAAGTTGGTGTTTATACAATATAGAAGAGGGGTAAGTGCATTTAAACATGATTATATGGAATCTAATCATTTTTGTTTAGCAACTTATCAATTGCCATTAAAGGTACTTGGCTTAAGTGGATTATATTATAATGCATATATTATTATTTATTAAAAGTTTAATAAAAATATATGGATTTTTGAAAGGAAAAGGATCAAAGTGGAGTTTTGGTCTCTTTCATTTGTTTGGCAGGCCTTATCTAGTAATCATTATTATTAATGTTAGTGATTGTAGAAGAAGTCTTTTTCTTTCTGTTTGACTACTCCATTATTCTAAGAAAGGGATTTTTAAACAATGCTTTATTAGAAAGGGTGCTACTTTCTACACCCCCTATTTACTTTTTTCACCCCCTCCTCTCACATACTTACAGGTGGGGCCTGCGTGGGACCGACAGTTTTCCTTTCACAAGAGGGGGTGTAATCAGGAAGAGGGGGGGGGGGGGGGGGGTGTATAGAATGAGCCATTAGAAACCCTCTCAAAATATAGTAGTTTCTCTAACAAGCCTTTTAAGTTTTTTTTTTTTTTTTTCAAAATTATTGTTGGCAAAACATTGGTGTAACCAATCAACAATTTTTCTTCATATTTCTTTTGATTTTTATGAATGATCAAATATAATTTAAAACACTCTTATTATTATTATTATTATTATTATTATTTATTTCAAATTATTTGTTAAACAAAACTTGATAGAAAAGGTTTTTTTTTACTTTGTTTTCTTTATGTATTCTTTTATTTCACTTGTATGATCCTTTATCAATTAAAATACACATGTAGGGTATGTTTGGCATGGAGCTTTTAGGAGCTTCTAGCTTTAAGCTTTTAAGAAAAAGTTCCTACTGAATAAAAAGTCTTGTTTGGTTGAGGAGCTTTAAGCTTTTAGGTTAGGAGCTTGAAGCTTTTGGTTGAACGCTACTACTAGTAGCGTTTAGAAGGAGCTACAAGCTTTTAGGAAAAAATGACTAATTTAACCTCTAAAAATAAGGAACTTTTTAATGCACCAACTTTCTAAATTTTTAGTTATGTCCATTTTGGTCATTTTATACATTTTATTAAAAGTTCCAGCTACTCTATCAAACACCAAATATATCTAAAAAGCTACAGCTACTAGCTACCAGCTGCAGCTACCAGCTACAAGCTTCCAGCTACCAGCTAACAGCTTCCAGCTTTCAGCCACCAGCTACTTTTGCCAAACATACCCGTAGTCTGTTTTTATATAAATAAAATTTAACATTGGCACCTCTAAAGTAACTATTTAAATATTTTGTTATGCAAGGGAAAATTGGCATCTCTAAAAGTAACTATTTAAATATTTTGTTATGCAAGGGAAAAACTTATCCGTAACACTTTTAAGATGTTAACTAATACCTGTGTATTACCGACAGATAACTTGCCAAAAAAAATTAACATATGATCACATATTGAAGAAGGAAGATCTTAGGGGGACTCGGTATGGTTTCGGTGAATGATTCGGGGATCCCATTCACTGATCGGTGAACCATTTCTGCTCAATCGGTGATCATGATTCGGGGAGCAGTGACTCCTTTTTTCGGTGAATAGTCACCGAGATTGATTGATGAGAAGGGTGAACAATTTTTGACCGTTGCAGTCTATTTTTGACCGTTGCCCTCTCTATTTGACCGTTACCCTCTATTTTTATTTAACCCATAATTTTTAATCATTTTAAAACACACAACTCTTTCAAAACATCCATCTTTCTACACCTACAAACACCATGGATAAACAAAACAAAGGTGAACCCAAGAAAAAAGGTTCCGCTAGCCGAGGATAGGATTCAAGAAAAAAGGTTTCGCAAACGAGACAAGGTGATTTTAGAGGTCCGAGTGCACCGGTTCAAACCTCCTACAGATATTCACCAACCTCTCAACCTCAATTTTTTTACCCCCAAACTTCACAACCGACTTTTTATAGCACCCAACCTAATTTTCCACCACAAATATTTTCACACCCAAGCTTCACAACCGAGTTCGATCCATTTGCATTTAGGACCCCGCCAATTCAATCACCAATAGAGAATGTCGAGCGTGCACTTCCTATCTACGATGAAGACCAAGATTTAGAGGTTGTCCCTGAAACACAACATTTGGATGTAGATAGTGGCGAGGACGAAGAAGAATATGAGGATGAAGACGGTGATATTGGTGAAGCAAGTGAGCCGAAACAAAAGGGAGTCATGGCGAAGCGTCAAAGTTGGACGAAAAAACATGAAGAGGCCTTAGCCAAGGCATGGGTTCATTGTTCTTTAAACAAGAAACAAGGAAACCAACAAAAAGGGGACAATTTTTGGAAAAAAGTTCTCGACCATTACAACGAAACGGTCGGCGGAAGTACTCGAATAGTTCATCAAGTACGTTCAAAATGGATGCCTATGTTGACTAAGATAAACTACTTCAACGGTCTTTGACATCAAGCGGTAACATTTTTTTTGAACATTTAAAAAATATTTTCCATAACATTGTTTATGTTTAATTATTTTTTACTTTATATTTGTTATCTATGTAGGATCGTATTCGTGGTAGTGGGTGTGGCGACGTCGACGTCATGAATAGGGCTTTAAGTGATTTCAAATCAAAATATCCGACTGGTTTTCAACATATTGAGGCATGGGAGGTCGTTCGTAAACATGACAAATGGGCACCGGTACCATCGTTGGGTGAAGATAGGGGAAGTTCATGACAAAAAAGAAAGTCGTCCGATTCGGATAACTACAATACGGGTACACCGGGAACTGAGTTCAATAGCGATATACCGGACATAAACGTAGACCCCTCACCAACAAGCATGGTTGTAAAACAAGGTCTCCAAGGCCGAGTACTCCCCGAGTAGTCGCTACAAGGTAGGCTGCCGAGGCGACTTTCTTCAACTCCGACTAATTACTCGGAATCGATCAAATGCGGTCAACATTGGCCAAAATCGGATCTAGTAGGTCAACTCGGGCCGAGTTTGACTTAAAATAAAATAAAACATAATTTCTATGCCTATCATGTTAAAGAATGAATATCAATTTCACGTATTTTATTATAAATATTAGTAAATTTATGTTATTTGACATATATTTAATTTCCGAAAACTAATTTCTTTGTAATTTGGCATCTCCGAGTACTCCCCATGTACTCTCCGCCTAGGCCGAGTACTCTCAACTCCCCGGTCGACCGACTAGGGAGCGCCTAGCGACTTTTACAACCATGCCAACAAGACAAAAAAAGAAAGAAAAGAGGCCCGCAACATCAACAACCGATAGCAAAACGGCTTTGAGCGAGAAGCTCGCGCAATACACTCTTATGAAAGAAGAAAAAAAAAAGCACGGGTGATAGAGTTGACGAATATATGAAAGAAACGCGAGGAAGACACCATAGCGTTAGTGGCGGAACAACGCGAGGCGGTGAAACAACTTTTGTATGATTGGGATTTGGAGACATTTACTAAGCCACACGACCATGCTTCACCCGAGATGTTGCCGTTTATTCTAGCGCGGAAACGAGATATCGCAAAAAAATATAATTGGCCATGCAATTTCTAAATATTAGGTTTATTATGGTTTAATTTTTTAGTTTTAAGTATGTAATGTTTTTTTTAATTAAAAGTACTTTTATTTAGTTTAAAATATGTTTTATTTATTTATGCATAATTTATAATTTCTAGAAAATAAAAAATATATAACTCAAACACCCTAGAGTGATTAAACCATACCTAGTGATTGAGTGCAAAATGGGGAGTGCAATAGGGACTTGACATGGCATAATATTATTGGCTAGAGAATCACTCAAACACCCTAGAGTGATTGAACCATACCCTCCACCCTTAGCTTTAAGTTTATCACCATGCCAAATTAATAACTAAAAATTAATATTGAATTTACGCTTTCTAGGTAATAATGAACCTTCTTAACTAAGACTACCCGTAGTGGTGAAACTTTCCGGCGTGATCCCCCTCAAACACGCCCAATAATGCCGCCCGGCGTGATCCGGCGTGATCTTGCGGAAATCCCCCTCCAGCGTTATTTAAAACACGCTCAAATGGGTTTTGGGTGGCCAATCAGATGTATCCCACTATTTCTTGACCAATCCCCTTTTTTTGTTAGTTTTTTGTTTTATTTAATTCTTTAAACCCCTTTTTAACATAATACACACATCCCCACTACACCCATTTTAGAAAAACGCTCAATAATGCCCCTTGCTGACTGGACTGCCATATGGCGGAAAACGCTCAAGGGTGGGGGCATTATTCACCCTTACCTATATGCATGATCTAATAAACAAGATGATGCCATTCAATCCTTATCATAAAAATTAATATTGAATTTATGCTTTCTAAGTAATAATGAACCTTCTTAACTAATAAACAAGATGATGCCATTCAATCCTTATCATAAAAATTAATATTGAATTTATGCTTTCTAAGTAATAATGAACCTTCTTAACTAATAAACAAGATGATGCCATTCAATCCTTATCATAAAAATTAATATTGAATTTATGCTTTCTAAGTAATAGTGAACCTTCTTAACTATAAACAAGATGATGCCATTCAATCCTTATCAAGTAATGCTAAAGTATCTAAGGAATTTTGTGGACACATGCTTGTTTTTAATGGGTGTTGGCTCCCTCTCATACTCATGGAGTCATGGTGTGGTGTGGTGGGGGTGGGGCATCACCAATGGCCCAAACCCAAAGTGCTTGTCATCATCTATCTCTATCTACTTTCTTTATATTGAACAAGCCATTTTATACAATTTTAAGGCCAAATACATATATTTTCTAATTTATAAAACCAACTAATATTACACTAGTAGTGTTTTTATTTTTAGAAATGATAATTAGTTTGAACTTTATAAATAATCAAATAAATTAGATCACAAATATAGTTTTTGCTATTATTCTACAACTTACTTTCAACAACCCTTCTAGCATTTCTTGGTTGTCACACTAACATGGTCATACCCCCACAACCCCACCACACCCACACCTCCACTAACATGACCACCCAAAGAAGCATTTACACAGTCAAGTATGGTGGTGTCATTTTAGGCTTTATTTTGTTCCTATTCTCCATCATTGTCTTTCAAAGTGAGATTTGTTAGCTATAAAGAAATGCTACCATATTAGCAAAGGATCCGAGGAGGTGAATTTATGAAAAAAACACATACAAAAGCAAGATTCTTTCTCCATATATTCTCAACTATGGTAAACCTAATGCCCTATCAAAACAATATCCATTTCAAAGTTAATTTTTCTTAAAGATAGGTAGATTAACATTAGAAGAGTTAAGTGTCATTTTCGTCTCTGTGGTTTGTCCAATTATGGCAGTTCAGACCAAATTTCAAATTTGTACCATTTCCGTCCCTGACATTCTTGAAACATGTCAGTTCTTTAAAAGAAATTTCCTTTAAAAGAAATCATATAAAAATAACTTTTGCCACTAAAGGCACTTTAACATTCTCATAATAAAATGTGTTTGTCAATTAAGTGACATACACTCTTTCAACTACAATGTCATAACTTCCACCCGATTTGAGTTTCTTCATTGAGGAAACTATGATCCACCAAAAGAAATGGCCACTCACTTTAAAAAATTTATGACCTTACATCCTTTTTTTTTTTTTTTTTTTTTGAACAGGAACAATGATAAATATATATCAAAGAGAGCTAGCGGGAGACTAGCAAAAGCCCGATACAATCATATGAAAAGAAAAAACAAAATAACCCATAATAGAACCCAAACCCCTTTCGCCCGAGTATTAAGCCTTAAAAATACCAATGTGAGGACAAAATTTCCATCTATCCCAATCTACTACAATGTTTTTAGATCTCACTTTAACCCAATTGAAGTTGTTCACCATAATGTTTTTAGACCTCACTTATGACCTACATCCACAACTTACTTTGCGCTTCTGCGACTTACTTTGGGTAGAGATCTATGACTTAGTTTGCCCTTGTAGAAATGTATTCCCAACATTATATATGTTGACTTGTTATATGGGAGGGGCGATTTCCCCTTGTGACACATCCTATTTTTTCATGCTTTCTCCTGTTTTTTTTCTCGTTTTCCCTAGAATGCATGATGTTGTCTCAGTTTTCCCCAGAATTCCTCAAAACAAAATTCTATCAATTTAATTAAACATTAAATATTATACATATATAGGATTAGGTTCAAACGTGAACAAAATCCCAAGCGTGAACTGCGTGAACTGATCTGGGCCATTGATTTACATAATCTTGAGATTTTAATTCAATGGCATGATGGTAATTATGATGTATTATTTAACCTATTAAATTAAAGTGAAAAGGGTATTTTTGTACTTACCCACACCAAATATTAAAAACCAGGGAAGGGAAACTGAATAGTTTCCTTTTCTTCTAAAAAATTTCAAACTCCTAATATATCGCATATTCAGTTATAATATTCATAGGTTTCATTTTTTAATTATATCATTGTTTCTCTCTCTATCATTCTCGTTCAAAAATACTCCCAGACGACATTGAAGAGCTCCCGCCGAAGTTCTTCTTCATTAGTCGGCCATTTATCTCGATACCCTCACACACTCACAACATCGTATTGAATCATTTACACGTTGCCGGAACTCGAAGACGTCGCCGGGAACAATCGGAACTCGTAGCATTCGCCGGAGAACGGAGAAGACGACCGGAGTTCGAGACGTCGCTGAAGAACCGAAAACCGTCGGAGCTTAAGTCCCACTGTTCGGTATATGTTCTTTCATAATAATCAAATCATCTTATTCCTTTCTCATAAACTAATGAAGTGATTAATCAAGCACAAAAAAATAAATAAATAAAAAATAATAGCAATGGGCTTTGTTTTGTTTTCGTCTGATCGGCTGGATATTGTGTTTCAACTTAGAAGATGACCACCTAAATTATTTTCTTGTATACAAATGAAACAATATGGTACGATTTTTTTTTATTTTCTGTAATTTCTAGTGTATTAGGGTAGTAATTTAACTTATTTCATGTAGTTAGTTTGTAATATTGATTCCGATCAACTTGATTTTGATTGTACATTTAGCTTCCAAACTGAAAAGGGGGAGAGTTGTGTAATTGCGCTGATTGATACACATGTGTATCTTTCTTTTTTAAACTTGATAGGATTATTGTTATAAGTTTGTGTTTAGTTATTAGAATGAAATAAAAAAAAACAACTTTTTACCGTAACAATGTTATACCAAACAGTTCAAAGTCTGATAGTTGGTTGTACATATGTGTACAAGGTTGTGTACATTTGTGAACGAGGTTGTACACCGGTGTATATTTGCTTTCCTTGGACGTACACATGTGTATTCTGATTTTGCTCTGTTTTAACGCGATGTACACATGTGTATTCTGATTTTGCTCTGTTTTTAACGCGATGTACACATGTGTATTCTGATTTTGCTTTGTTTTTAATGCAATGTACACATGTGTATAGCGTCTGCTTTTGTGATATCTCAGAATTTTTTGTGTATTGAATGTGTAAAGTTGTTGATGTACACTTGTGAATTATGCAAAGTATTAGTTGCTGAGTTTTTTTTGTGCTATTACAGGAGATGTCGTTAACGAGAAAAGTGGAGATGGAAGGTCGATAAGGATGATTCACGTATGAGGTCGATAAGGATGATTCACGTATGTTTGTTTGCTTGGTCGATAAGGATGATTCAGCATACAACGTGGCGAATAGTTGTAAAAGATTATGTTTTTTGTTTTTTCGATTATGTTGGGTTTATTGTTTTTACGAAACTGTAACTTGTAATTATATGTTTTTTTGTTTGGTTTGGAAAACATTATGGAACTTGTAATTTGTTAAATATAAAATAGTTTTACAGGTATTGTTTCTATGTATGTATTATGTAGCTAATTACACATATGTACGATGCTGAGTACACATGTGTACTGTTCTATTTATATCCAAGTACACATGTGTATACCGTTGAAACATGAATGCTACGTGGATCTTAAAAATCAAAATTCGAATTCTAGTGATGAATCTGAAATAAAAATTAAAATTGAAATATGGTGATTTGTTGTTTGTTTTGATAATTATCTTATTAATAAATAAACATAATGTGGATAATGAATTTAAATTAGGAAAGATGTAACTTAATTCAATTATTAAAATAATGATTTAAATCTATTTTTTTTATATAATTACAATCCTACCCTTAACAACTAAAAAGGAAATCAAGGATCCAGATCTGTTTACGCAGTTCACTCTTGGGAGGTTGTTCACGCTGGAACCCTACCCTATATATATATATATATATATATATATATATATATGTAGGTAAAGGGTACTGTACAAATTCCCTTATCGTACATTACGTACGCTACAATCTCAGCCGTCAGATCATCTTCCCGCAATGAAAATCGCATGTTGTTTTTTTTTTGTAATAATTTCGCATGTGATAATTTTGATGAAATAGCAGGTGTTTTTTTGTAACAATTTCGCATGTGGTAATTCAATTTCGCATGTGATAATTTTGATGAAATAGAAGGTTGTTTTTTTGTAACAATTTCGCATGTGTTAATTCAATTTCGCATGTGATAATTTTGGTAACAATTTCGCATGTGTTAATTCAATTTCGCATGTGATAATTTTGATGAAATAGCAGGTTGTTTTTTTGTAACAATTTCGCATGTTGTAATTCAATTTCGCATGTGATAATTTTGGTAACAATTTCGCATGTGGTAATTGAATTTCACATGCGATTTTTCAAAGCGGGAAGATGATCTGACGGCTGAGATTGTAGCGTACGTAATGTACGATAAGCGCATTTGTACGTTAACCAGCCCCTATATATATATATATATATATATATATATATATATATATATATATAGAGGCCGGTTAATGTACAATATCTCTTATCCTACATTATGTACGCGATGCCCACAGCCGTACGATCTTCAATCCATCAAACGCGGGCGAAACTAAATTTATATCATTAAATTAATCAAATAAATATACATAAAAACAACCGCGAATGATAAAATTGATAATTTCTCTATCAAAATCCCAGTAATTTAGTTCGGTACCTTCTTCTTCTCCAACCGACTGTTCTGCAATTCTGTATGTTCAACATGCACATGCGAATCATACAAACATACACACTGAACCCTAATTATTTGTCACATGCGAAATTAAATTAAATCCATTGCACATGCGAATTTATAATTAAAAAGTAACATAAACACTTAATCATAATTATTACTCAAACATGCGAAATTAAATTAAAAGTCAATGCACATGCGAATTTTATAATAAAAAAGTAACATACATCAAAATCCCAGTAACTTTACTTTTCTGTCATTCACATGCGATTTTATAATGAAAAATAACACATACACATGCGAATTTATAAATCAAAAAGTAACATATACATGCGAATTGGTACAAAAAAACAACATGCGAATTTATAAAAATTACCACATGCGAAATTGTTGTAAAAGAAAACAACATGCGATTTTTATAATGCGGGAAGATGATCTGACGGCTGAGATTGTAGCGTACGTAATGTACGATAAGCGCATTTGTACAGTACACTTTACCTATATATATATATATATATATATATTGTGTGTATGCAGTGTATGTATATTAAAATAATCATCTCCATTATCATGGCTTCCCACTTCCTTGATGATCGGTGTGGGCTCACCAAAATCCGATGAAACAAAAACTTCTGAACTGGGGTGATGTTCCTGGATGGGTCGGGTGTCACCGAGCCCTCCCCAGCTTCCACTCAGTTGTCCCTTAGAGTCATGAAGAAAGCAATACTAGCAATCATGCTAAATAGTATTATTTCTAGGTAGCATTACGTGTTGAACTATTGTATTTAATCATTAAGATTATTTTCTATTAATTAACTTTCTAAACCGTTCACTTATCTTTTTTCTATAATAGTAAAAAACATAAATGTAAATAGTTAAGTAAGGTTCTTCCTTATTTTTTCTAATCTAATATACTGAACATGGTTCAAATCATTGTCTGAAGAGGGGCATTAAGGCGACATGACTCGTATTAGGATGGAATATTGAGGTCCTGATTCATTGACTCTCTAGCTAGCCAAATTTTTAGCCACTAATCCTTTTGGAACTACACAAGATGCCATATTGGGTGTAAAGTGTTCTATTGTCATATGGAATAAGAAAAAGAAATCTTGTCTTGCGGAATCAAAGATCAGAATTTGCCTTAAATGAGTGTTCGAACAGGTGTTTTAAGGCAACATGATTCATATTAGGATCGAATAATGGGAGTTTTGATTCGTTGGCTATAGAGATGTTAAATGGGTCGTGTTTGCTGATTGGTAGGATGAACCTATGAACACATAAAATTGGCATGTCCCCAAACACGACAAGAACTCAAAACAGTGACGGATCCAGTAATTTTTTCTAGTGTGTTCCTTTTGATAATTTCTCACTATTTTTTTCAAAATCCTACAAGGTTCTCACTATTTTTTTCATTTTTTTTCAAACCCAATTGGTTCCTGGAAACCCACAAATATTGGCTAGATCCGCCCCTGACTCAAAAACTCATGTTAGGCCCATGAACCCAAACAAGAAACGAGTTCTTATGAGTTGACACAAACACGACACCAACAAAATAAAACAAAACTTTATTTATTTATTTACATAGTAATACTCTAAGTACTGAACCAGTAAGAGGTTTGAACTATTAAGAGTCAGTGTAATGCTTTACCATTCAGAGAAAAATGTCTAACCAATTCAGATAAGAGGTCTTAACCAGTCAGACTCTGTATAATGTTTAACCATTCAGAAGCAAATGTCTGAACCATTCAGACATCTGCTTGTGAAACAAACAGTCTAAACCATTAAGTGGTGAACCAGTAAGAAGTAAGAGGTCTGAACTGAACTAGTAAGAGATGAAACAAATAGCCCCAAACATTACAAACTTACAACAAAAAATAGAGATGTAAATAAAGTAATTATTTTTAAACTATAAAACTTGATGTTCATTTCTCTTTTAGCTATTAAACTTGGGCATAAAATACAAAGTTAAACAGCTTAAAGGATAAATTCATGAACCCTCTTATGATAAATTCATGAACCCTCTTATAGGACACGAAAACGGTCCGTTTAGTTAAATGTGTTCACAGATTCAACCTATAACAAACTAGAACATGTTTATAATAAACTCAAACTTGAGTTTCATGTTCGATTAGTGTTGTTTCAGGGTTCCACACCTAGTAGCTCCCCGATCTAATCTAAATCTACTATTAATACGGGTACATATTACGAAAGTTTTCTTCTAATCACAACTTATCTCCTATAATTGTCACTAGGTGGACACCCGTCCGATGGACGCGGGTACATCGTAAACATTGAATGTAAGCCTACGTTTATATGTAAAATATGATGTGAAATTATTTAATGAATTCACGTTCGCATTATACTTAAGAATACATTAATAACGTTTATTTGTAACTCTAACGAAAGTATGAAAAACCCCCTATGGATTCTGTCATTCCCAACTTGTCGACTGATTAATTTAGACACAAGAGAAGCATAACGAACCCACAAAATATGTTTACTACCACAAATATTCTTTGTTTATAAATCTGGTCCAAGCCCAAGCCTTGTTTATTAAATGTGGTCCAAGCCCAACACCTGTTTATTAAATCTGGTCCAAGGCCCATATGTTGAAAACTAAATATTTAATCAGTCGCATTGGGTTTTGTAAAAATCATCGACGATTGAAGATCATCACAACCCTTACACCAGTTCTATCGATTCAGAGGGAAGAATGTTTGATTCCAGATAACGAACGGAGATCAACCGATACCGCATAATCATCGCCGAATCCACGACAGTATTCTCTTCACCTTCAATTTCATCTTTTACTAATTTAGTATATTTGGTTTCTTTGATCGAAAATTTCTTATCATTTGGCTTTCTTTTGACGTTGTATGAGTCAATGTTGTTGATTATTTACAAGTAAATTCTACCGATTTCGTCTATTTGTGATACTTAATCGGAAGATTATAACTGTTCTTGACATTGACGTTGTTTGGATATAGGTTTTAAACATGTTTTGTTGATGAAATTTAGATTTTTAGTGTTTAACAAATTTAGATTGTAGTATATGTATGTAATATTTGGTAAATTAGGGGTATGTTAAAAATGACTGTTTATCACTTTTTGTATAAAAATTTTGTAAGATTATGATGTTTAGTATAGTTTCAGTTGGTGTTCTTGATATTGAAAAAGATTAGATATATAATTTTAGTCTTCCACAGTTGTGTTTTCAAGTCTTTGTTTGTATTGTTATCATTATATAGAAAACTTTTGTACATTTTTTAATGTTTTAGTCTATTAGTTATACTCTTCTTAATTACAATATATAGAATAACCTTTTGACATAGTATTTTCTATGATAGTTCAAAGTTAGAAAGATGTATGGGTTTGCTTGTTACATGGACGACAACCGAAGGAAATGTTTGGTTAGTATTTTAATCTCAGTTATGGCGAATTTAGTTTTCTTTATAATATCATATTAGACAGTTTCTGATTTTAATTTATTTATACATAGGTTCTGCCAAAAAAATATAAACAGTGGATTAAAGAGTTTAACTATCCAGTTGGCTTTGTCAAAGTGCGGACAACTAATGGCCAGGTGTTTGAAGTCAAGGTATATGATTTAGGAAGCGTCTATTATTTCTACATTGGATGGTATTCCGTAGTTGAAACTTTGAAACTACAATCTGGATCATGGCTCGTATTTCAGTATGAAGAAGCTTTAGAAAGTTTCCGGATGTTTTATTTCTATGACATTATTGCATTTGCTCCATCTGATTATTTTTACTACAGACCCAATGGTGCTTTTGATAAACCTGATGCTATGGTATGTAATTCACAATCTGGATTCATTATATTTATTATGGTTTGTTATTTATTGGTTGTTAGTATATGAAATTACTAATATTTATTTTTTTCTCATTGTAGCATATCAATCGTTTATTTGTACATCACAAGATGGACAATACCATTCCAAACTATCAGGTTGTTATTAGAGGTTCTGGAAAGCATAAAATGTTTGTTCGAATGGATGTGATTGACAATCAGCTTTACATAACAACTGGATGGGATCGAATTAAGAGGAAGTTGTCAATAAGTGCTGAGCATCTGCTTGTGCTTGAAATGATTGATCTTCATACTTTTGATATGTCCGTTTTCAATTGTTCCAAGAATGCTGATTTAGTGTTGCCACCGGAATTATATGCTGCTATCAAGGAAGAAGTCGTAGAAGAGGTTATCAATATTTCTAATGGTGAAGACGTGGATGACGCGACTAAGGGCAATGAAACTGATATGCTCCCTGTAACCCCGAATGACGAAACTATACCAGTAGTTTTCCGTGTGGACAATCATTTTGTAAGTCTCTGTAACCAAAAAGTACTAACAGGACCTTAGGATGTATTAACCATATTATAATACTATATTTGTTAACATTATTTGTTGTTTGTTACAGCGCATTCGTAAACCTCTCGCTAAAAAACTTGGCTTGGATTGGAAGAGGAGTTTAAAGATTGTAGATGCTGCTGGTAATGTTTGGGATGTTCGAGTTGGTATCGAGTCTCCTGATAGTCAGTTTTACATCAAAGATATGAAACAGTTTGTGAAGGATAAAAAGATGGTTCCTCGTGAAGAGTTTATCCTTAAGTTCGTCATGGGTAAAGGTATTTTCTTGTTCGACTGAATGGTTGTGGGGCCTCGGATAATGTTATGATGTATGGAAACAATGTTTTTTGTTTGTAGTTTTTTGTTTGCTTAAAACTCTTTTGTAATAGTTGACAGTGTAGTTTTGACCCTGGTGGTACGAAGGGTGCATATGTTACTGAAACACTGCAGACTATGTATTGAACATGTAGTTGTTCCTAATGACTAACGGTTGAAACTATTACTTGCATTAGTTATTCCTTGTCTTTTATATATATATATATGTTATTCTTATTTTCCTTTCATTGTTTAATAATAGTTAAAGCTATCAATTTTTAAACATGTATACTATTTTTTAGAACAATACACTAAAATAACATCCATTATTATTAGATAAAAGGAACACGTTCATAGGATGTTCAAAAGATCATACCACATTACTTAATACATGAAAAGACTTTTGTCCAAAATGCTATTTCTACAACGATAGATTTTGTAGAGTTTATGTCAAAAGGCTATTCAACATTAATAATTATAGATTTTGTAGTACTTCTTGGTAGACCACATTAGTAGTAGTTTTACAAACTTTTTGATCCGTGTCACAGATTAAAATCTTCAAACCCTTCCAGCTTTTTACTCGAGATACCGCAACATATAGTTGTCCATGACTGAAAACCAGACGTGGAAGGTACAATCCGACACGTTCAAGTGATTGTCCTTGACTTTTATTGATTGTCATCGCAAAGCAGACTGATAGTGGGAATTGTCGACGAGCAATTTTCACTGGAATTCTTTTATCGGAAGGAGTCATTTTCAATCGTGCAATCAAACTGTGATGACCTATGTTGTTTCCTATGATGATCTTTGCTTCTATTACAACTTTTCCAAACTTTGTTACTTGTAGTCATGTGCCGTTACACAAACCATTCGCTTGATCAATGTTTCTAAGTAACATTACCGGAGCTCCAACTTTGAGAACCAGTTTATGGTTAGGTAACCCTGACAAACGCAGATTATTTAATACATCCGGAGGAAACAATGCCATGTTAAGTTCGGACTGCTGCTCAGATTCACATAAAGTGTCTGGACTGAGATATATCTTCTCCTCACCAGGCATACTGTCTAACAATTGTGTATTAATTGAATCAACGACTTCATTGGTGGGTGCAAGAATAGCTCTTTGCTGGAAATAGTTTAAATCACCCAAAAATTTATCCATTTCCGAATATGTGAATGAAATCAAAGAAGCAATAGGATTAACTTCATCTTTGATAAGTAAATCGTCTGGAATTTCAATTTCTGCCTCTCCATCATTTTTATCACCAAGCAAACCATCACCGAGTTTTAATATCCATTCTGCAAAATCCTTGGTTTCTTGTAAATTACTTGGTTTGGTACCCACTTTTAGCCTCATGTTTTCAGTTAGTTTTAGTACCTTACAATATTTCCATAGATAAGACGAATTCAATGAAGAATTTACAATCATGCTTCTAGTACCCTTTGGAATGACTGGAAGTATTTGCCTAAAATCACCGCCCAACAGAACAACCTTTCCTCCAAATGGCTTTTTTTGCATCCTCAGATTACTTGAACGAGCAATATCTCTCATTGTCCGATCAAGGGCTTCGAAACAATGCTTGTGTGTCATTGGAGCTTCATCCCAGATTATCATCTTCGTTTCTTTTATTAAGCCGCCTAACTTACTATTCGGTTCTATGGAAAATATAGAATCTTCGTTAATATTTATTGGGATTACAAACCTTGAATGGGCCGTTCTACCACCGTCTAAAAGAAGCGATGCAATCCCACTGGATGCAACATTTAAAACCACTTCTCCTTTCGATCGTAACGCCGCTACAAAGGTTTTCCAAAGGAATGTCTTACCAGTACCGCTGTAACCATATACGAAGTATAAACCTCCAACACCTTTTGCAAGTGCATTCATAACGGTCTCATAAACATTTTTCTATTCAACAGTTAAACACTTTAAATAAGAAGCAAGTTCCTTTTCTAAAGTTGCCCGATCATAGCAAAGTTCTTTCATTATCAGTCGAGTCTTCAATGCAGAAATGTAATTGTCAGGAACATTTGGCATATCATCAAAGTTACTTAATGTACTACCATAAGAAAGTAGCAACTTTTGGATATGCGATAAGCAAATGTTTTCGACTTCTTTCTCTTGAATATCCAAATCTATAAAATTGATTACAAAAAAGATCGAGTGTTAGATAGTGTTATTCAAATATTCCATGATAGTTGAATAGAATTTGACAAATTATATAAACTTCTATCATTACCTGGAATACCAGTAATCTTTCATTGCTGGTATAAAATGTCTTCACATAATAGACTTTTTGTTTCTGTCCAAAAATATCCAGGCCTAGAAATGGAATTGGACAACATAACGTTACAAAAAGTGTCCGAAAAAAATTGGAAGTCGACCATGTGCTTGATTCTCTCATTGCAATTATATACTCCTTATCGTCATCCAATAAACCACGTGCGAAACATGCATCTTTAAATGTATCATAAAGTTGGCCATCAACGGTTTTAATATCATCAAAACTTATTGGTCCTTTTACATGATTCAATAAAATTCTCAAGAAATAACAATCACCAAGTGACGGAGGTAGATAATGTATCCTACCAACTGCTCCAAAACGATTTTTTCTTCGGTGCCACTTTCGTAGTTTATGTATCCATACATAATATCTTGGAAAATCTATGTACTTCAATGTTCTAGCAAATTCATCAACTTCGTTACACTTCATTGTAACATCCCGAAAATGCGAGTTCATAAATTTGCAATTAGGTTGCAAATAAACTAGTAAAATAAACTAACTAGGAATGACACTAACCAAGTTAGTTAGTCACTTATGAGTAGTTAGGAGTTCAAACAAATAAAGAGTGAAAAATGAGGGACTAAAAGTGTCTAAATGAAAACTATTTTTATTGAAATAACAAAATAAAACATAAAACACACTTGTCTGTGTTTTGTTGAAATCGACCAAGAACAGGGGCGACCCCAAGCTCCATCAAAACCCTAGTTCAGCATAAAATTGATCAATTGAAGGCTAATTTATGTCCCAAATCAAAGTCCGAACATAGATTAGTGATCCTCACCACAAGGGGGTTACAAGGTATGTAAAATTTGGTGTTAATTCTCTGTTTGAAATTCTCATGAAATTGGGAAATCTGAAATTTATGGTTGCATGTTTGTTTTATGATGGATTAGGAACAATATAGTGTCTAGGGACAAACCCTAGACAAATACAAGTTGAAATCATGTGAATTTTTAGTGAAATCTATGAACACCATTGTAGGTGATTAGTGGGTTATGTATAAATTGATAAACACTAGGAAATTGGGTGTTGTTCTAGTGTAATTTGACAATTGTGAAGTGACTTCAGAATTTTAGAAGCTAACAATTATGTAAAATGGGTTGATTGATGTGAAATTTGGGCTAAATGATAAGCTAGGGACTTGCTATATAATCATGTAAAAATCTGCCCTTAAAGTGTTTGTGAAAATGCCTCAAAAAAAGCTTAAAACTGAAATTCAAAGTTGAAACACATAATTTTGATGTTTCGGTTTACTACGCGATATATGGTTTAAAGGGAGTTCTAAACATGTTATAAATGAACTCTATAGGAAAGGACGCAGGAGCGTTAAGTGGACAAGCGGGTGGCGAATCGCGTTTGAAAGGCTTACTTTGAAGGTATGTAACTTGACCCGTTACATTAAGTGATTTGTGGTTATATTATGTATGATCGCTACTAGAATTAATAGAGTTAAAATTTATAAGGAACCGTTTGGTAGTCATCACATTGGAGGATTTCCACAAGATGAGCCAACGGGTCAAACAATAGTGTAAATTGTAGTGTTGGTATTCTAAATTAGTTAGCATTGGCGATAAAATCACAAGAGCATTAAACCATGGAATTGGTAAAGAAGCGCAAGTGATGCTAAGCCCCGGATGATGGGTATAAGGCGCCATAGGCTTACTAGTGTAATGTAGTAAAATAGTAAAAAAAAAAAAAGTTAGAATGGGTCGAATGATAGTATAGTGGCTTTTAGCCGTATTAATCGGTGAGTCAAATTTTGGTATGATAGTCGTAAGGAACATGTCCTTAATAAATCTACAAATATACAGGAAAAGAATCGCCTAAAACGATGTGTGGAATAGGGTGAAATTAACCAAAATAGTCAAATGGCAAAGTTGCAGAATCCACCGTAAATTACGGTCTCCACCGTAATTTACGGTGGAAAATAAAAGTATTACGGTGGTTTTCTACTGATTTACGGTAGACCAGAAAGTTCAAGGGACTGCCGTAACTTACGGTAGATACCGTAAGTTACGGTGGAGTCCTGGAATTTCTATAAGTTTTTGCATATTATAGTTAATCGAATCCGTTTTGATTGTAGTTTCGATTATGTAATAATTATAAGAGTTCTAACACTAAGATTTGTTAAAAATCTTCAGTTTTCAGGTTTTGCAAGTATGTGGACGATGATCAAGCCTGTTTTGAAGAACCGAACACGAACTTTTGAAGCTTCCGCGTTATCTAACTCTAATAGACAATGTTTTTTTTTTTTGAAAATGTAGACTATTTGCTAAACAACTTATGAATGTTTGAATTAGTCGTTAGTTGACTAATGTTTTGATGCTTATGAACTTTATCTATGGAACTTATGTTATCAGTTGGACATCTTTTATATAAAATTGTATGAATTATTATTAAATTCAAATAGTAATTATAAGGGTGTTACAAGTTGGTATCAGAGCTTAAGGTTGTCAACAAAGTGTTCGGTTCAAGCTTGATCAATCGTCCGGTAAGAATTAATTATTATTTTAATAGATCCTATCTTATGTAAGAAACAAG
This sequence comes from Helianthus tuberosus, assembly GCA_030545235.1. Classification (NCBI taxonomy): domain Eukaryota; kingdom Viridiplantae; phylum Streptophyta; class Magnoliopsida; order Asterales; family Asteraceae; genus Helianthus; species Helianthus tuberosus. Next base: position 40,418 of record JARYGA010009771.1, read on the forward strand.
ATGTAAATCAATGTGCATGGGAAGAGCGTGTTAACGCACTCAAACCCAGAAAGTGCACTAAAGGCGAACGGTTAAAGCAAGTTACGGACTTGGCTAAACCAAAGCAAATAAAGCCATGTTATAAGTGAAATGTTTAATGTTTAATGTAAACATTTCAGTTTCATGATGGCGGATAAAGGTAACAATGATGCGGTGCCGAGAGTCACCGAGCAAACAAGAGAAGTGATTGCCGAAGAGGTTGGAAAGGCAATCGAAAATAGTTTGTCTGGTTTCATCGATAAGATCCAGAACACGGTACTATCAGTGGTTGAGGAAAGAATTAAGAAATTGGAGGATAATGCCAATTTAGCAAAGGAAAAGTCCGGAGGACGAAAACCTTGTACATACAAGGAGTTCATGGCGTGCAAACCGCCAGTCTATAATGGGGAAGTTGACCCAATTATATGTCAGCGATGGCTAAGCGATATCGAAGGGGTATTTGAGAGGGCCCATTGTGATGAAGATGACTACGTAGCTTTTGGTACGGGTTAATTAAGGGGTCAAGCGAAAGACTGGTGGGATAACAAAAAGAAAGAGATTGGAAGCGAAGTGGCTAAGGCCATGACATGGGAGGAGTTTAAGACGCCGTTTCTTAAACATCATAGTCCCAAGGCGGTCATTAATAAAATCAAGGAAGAGTTCATGCAACTTAGGCACAAAGGCGAGTCCATAGACAAGATCACAGGAATGTTTATGGATAAGATGAAGTTTTGTGACGAATTGGTGACGAATGAAGAACAAAAGATATACTACTACTATAACATGTTGAGCGCCGAGTATAGGGAGTTCATGACTCCTTCAAAATACGAGACCCTTACCGAGATCATAAACGTTGCTCGGGAACGAGAAATCAAACTGAAGAAACAAGTTGAAAGAGGTGAACGAAGGGCACAGGATGTGAATCCAATCCCTACAAAGAAAGCTTGAACTGGAGAATCGGGAAAGAAGGTTGATACTAAAGGTGGGTCGCCAAGTTGTAAAGTGTGTGGAAAAGGGCACAAGGGAGAATATCGGTTCAAAGACAAACCATGCCCCATATGTAGTAAGACGGGGCACACGGCGTCGCTATTCCCGGGAAAAGTCTCAGTTTGCTATAAATGTTATCAACCCGGCCACAAAAAGTCCGAATGCCCGGACGTAGTCGGAAAGAGAGACGTTAAGGAATCTCCAGCAGAAGCTCCCAAAGCGAAGGCTAGGTCCTTCCAACTTACCGCGGCTGAAGCAAAAACAGAACCCGATGTGGTCTCAGGTATATTCACAATTAACTCAATTCCAGCACGTGTATTGTTTGATACGGGTGCGAATAAATCCTTCATTTCGCATGGATTTATTCGACATCCTTCATTTGTATTGACAAAATTATCTATGCCCTTAGAAGTTGAAATAGGGGACAACAAAAGTTTTATAGTTTGTGATATTTGTCGAGGCTGCAAATTGAGCATCGATGATGAAGAATACCTGATAGATCTAATCCCGATGTCAATGGGAGAATTTCAAGTAGTCGTTGGGATGGATTGGCTATCTCAGCAGCACGCGAAGGTCGTGTGTTTTCGCAAGGAGATAAAGCTAATATCTCCGAGCGGGAAACACGTCACTATTTATGGCGAAAAAGGAGGAAACCCTATAATATGCTCGATGTTGAAAGCTCACAAGCTTATGAAGCAAGGATACAAGGCATTTATGATATATGCGAACGAGCCCGAGAAATAATTACCGAAGATTGGAGACGTGCCAGTAGTACGTGACTTTGAAGATGTTTTTCCGGATGATTTACCGGGAATGCCGCCCCAGCGGGAGGTAGAGTTCGGAATCGAATTGATCCCGGGCGCAAAACCCGTAGCTAAAGCACCGTACCGACTCGCACCGTCGGAATTACAAGAGTTGATGTCCCAGATTCAAGACCTGCTTGACAAAGGATTCATAAGGCCGAGTGTGTCTCCTTGGGGCGCACCGGTACTGTTCGTGAAAAAGAAAGATGGAAGTATGCGCATGTGTATCGATTATCGGGAGTTAAACAAACTTACGGTAAAGAACCGATACCCGCTTCCGAGGATAGATGATTTATTCGACCAACTACAAGGTGCGAACTGGTTTTTGAAAATTGACCTTAGATCGGGGTATCACCAATTAAAGGTCAAGGAGGAAGATGTGCCGAAGACGGCTTTCCGCACGCGATACGGACATTACGAATTCCTCGTGATGTCATTTGGGCTGACAAATGCACCCGCGGCTTTCATGGACCTCATGAACCGGGTTTGCAAACCAATGTTGGATAAGTCAGTTATCGTGTTTATTGATGATATTTTGGTGTATTCAAAAAGTGAAGCTGAATATGCACACCACTTACAAGAGGTGTTAGAGACACTTAGAAGAGAGAGGTTGTACGCGAAATTCTCTAAATGTGCCTTTTGGCTACGAGAGGTGCAATTTCTCGGCCACATCATAAGTGCCGATGGAGTATTGGTAGACCCATCAAAGATCGAGGCCGTGTCAAAATGGAATCCCCCAAAGAACCCTTCGGAAATTAGAAGCTTTTTGGGGCTTGCGGGATACTATAGGAGATTCATTCAAGATTTCTCCAAGATTGCGTCACCACTAACAAAACTAACCCGGAAGGAAGAAAAGTTCATTTGGGGTGTCGATCAAGAAAGAGCATTTCAAACGCTAAAAGAGAAGTTAACTCAAGCTCCGGTACTAACATTACCGGACGGGACCGAAGACTTGGTGGTTTATTCGGATGCCTCACTATCGGGGCTCGGATGCGTTTTGATGCAACGGGGCAAAGTTATAGCTTATGCTTCGAGGCAATTGAAGATACACGAGAAGAAATATCCCACGCACGATCTCGAGTTGGCTGCGGTGGTATTTGCATTAAAAATATGGAGGCACTATTTATATGGGGTAAAGTGCACCATATTCACCGATCACAAGAGCTTAAAATACTTCTTCGATCAGAAGGAGTTAAATATGCGACAAAGGCGATGGTTAGAAACGGTGAAAGATTTCGACTGTGAAATACATTATCATCCCGGAAGGGCAAACGTGGTGGCGGATGCCCTAAGCAGAAAGGCAGATTATGTCCCGATACGAGTACGATCATTGCAGCTCATTGTGACCTCGGGCTTACTTGAACGAATTCGAGAGGCACAAGATGAAGCAGTAAAAACGGAAAACTGGAGAAAGGAAAGGATTGTCGGCCAAGTTAAAGATCTCGAAGTAGGCAACCACGGTTTGAAAACACGTTTCAATAGAATTTGGGTTCCTAACACATGTGGAGTTAAAAAGCTTCTACTAGATGAAGCTCACAAGTCTCGTTATTCCATCCATCCGGGGGCGACCAAGATGTATAATGATTTAAAACAAAACTATTGGTGGCCCAGGATGAAAAGAGATATTGTGAAATATGTGGAGAAGTGTTTGACCTGCTTGCAAGTCAAAGCGGAGCACCAGAAGCCATATGGTAAGTTGCAACCATTGGACATCCCAGTTTGGAAATGGGAACAAATCACCGTGGATTTGTTGACCAAATTGCCCAAAACCAACCGCGGGTTTGATGCTATATGGGTAGTCGTGGATAGATTATTGAAAAGTGCTCACTTCATTCCGATTCGTGAGACTTATACATCCGAGAAGATGTCGGAGGTGTACACCAATGAAATCATAGCACGTCATGGGGTACCGATATCCATTGTGTCAGACAGAGATACTCGGTTTACTTCGAATTTTTGGCGTGAATTCCAAGAACAAATGGGAACTAAACTGTTCATTAGCACCGCTTACCATCCGCAAACGGATGGCCAGAGTGAAAGAACAATACAAACGTTGGAGGATATGCTGCGGGCTTGCATTATTGACTTCGGGGGTAGTTGGGATGTCTATTTACCCTTGGTCGAATTTTCATATAACAATAGCTATCACGCGAGCATTAGGATGGCCCCGTATGAAATGTTATATGGTAGAAAGTGTCAAACCCCGGTATGTTGGGGAGAAGTGGGTCCACGAGGACTAGCACCTACTGATATAATCCGAACTACGAATGAGAAGATCGACATGGTCCGAACTCACCTAAAAGCGGCTCAGGATCGACAAAATTCGTACGCGGATAAACGAAAGAGGCCGATTGAATTTCAAGTGGGCGATAAAGTAATGCTGAAAGTATCGCCGTGGAAAGGAATAATACGGTTCAGAAAAAGAGGAAAGTTGAGCCCAAGATTTATTGGGCCATTCAGAATCACCGAACGGGTTGGTAAAGTAGCATATCGTCTCGAACTACCCAAGGAGTTGAGTGGGATTCATAGCACATTCCACGTGTCACATCTCCGAAAATGTTTAGCAGACGAAACTGCTCGTATCCACTATGATGATATCGAAGTGGATAATAGCCTGAATTATGCGGTGAGACCAGTGGAAATTTTAGATCGAAAGGTCAAGCACTTACGAAACAAACAAATCGATCAAGTCAAGATTAAGTGGGAGCATAGGTAAGGCTCAGACACTACGTGGGAGTCCGAAGAGGAGATGCGACGTCTCTACCCTACTTTATTTGGTACGTACTTTGGTTTCGGGGACGAAACCCTTTTAAGGGGGGTGGACTTGTAACATCCCGAAAATGCGAGTTCATAAATTTGCAATTAGGTTGCAAATAAACTAGTAAAATAAACTAACTAGGAATGGCACTAACCAAGTTAGTTAGTCACTTATGAGTAGTTAGGAGTTCAAACAAATAAAGAGTGAAAAATGAGGGACTAAAAGTGTCTAAATGAAAACTATTTTTATTGAAATAACAAAATAAAACATAAAACACACTTGTCTGTGTTTTGTTGAAATCTACCAAGAACAGGGGCGACCCCAAGCTCCATCAAAACCCTAGTTCAGCATAAAATTGATCAATTGAAGGCTAATTTCTGTCCCAAATCAAAGTCCGAACATAGATTAGTGATCCTCACCACAAGGGGGTTACAAGGTATGTAAAATTTGGTGTTAATTCTCTGTTTGAAATTCTCATGAAATTGGGAAATCTGAAATTTATGGTTGCATGTTTGTTTTATGATGGATTAGGAACAATATAGTGTCTAGGGACAAACCCTAGACAAATACAAGTTGAAATCATGTGAATTTTTAGTGAAATCTATGAACACCATTGTAGGTGATTAGTGGGTTATGTATAAATTGATAAACACTAGGAAATTGGGTGTTGTTCTAGTGTAATTTGACAATTGTGAAGTGACTTCAGAATTTTAGAAGCTAACAATTATGTAAAATGGGTTGATTGATGTGAAATTTGGGCTAAATGATAAGCTAGGGACTTGCTATATAATCATGTAAAAATCTGCCCTTAAAGTGTTTGTGAAAATGCCTCAAAGAAGGCTTAAAACTGAAATTCAAAGTTGAAACACATAATTTTGATGTTTCGGTTTACTAAGCGATATATGGTTTAAAGGGAGTTCTAAACATGTTATAAATGAACTCTATAGGAAAGGACGCAGGAGCGTCAAGTGGACAAGCGGGTGGCGAATCGCGTTTGAAAGGCTTACTTTGAAGGTATGTAACTTGACCCTTTACATTAAGTGATTTGTGGTTATATTATGTATGATCGCTACTTGGATTAATAGAGTTAAAATTTATAAGGAACCGTTTGGTAGTCATCACATTGGAGGATTTCCACAAGATGAGCCACCGGGTCAAACAATAGTGTAAATTGTAGTGTTGGTATTCTAAATTAGTTAGCATTGGCGATAAAATCACAAGAGCATTAAACCATGGAATTGGTAAAGAAGCGCAAGTGATGCTAAGCCCCGGATGATGGGTATAAGGCGCCATAGGCTTACTAGTGTAATGTAGTAAAATAGTAAAAAAAAAGTTAGAATGGGTCGAATGATAGTATAGTGGCTTTTAGCCGTATTAATCGGTGAGCCAAATTTTGGTATGATAGTCGTAAGGAACATGTCCTTAATAAATCTACAAATATACAGGAAAAGAATCGCCTAAAACGATGTGTGGAATAGGGTGAAATTAACCAAAATAGTCAAATGGCAAAGTTGCAGAATCCACCGTAAATTACGGTCTCCACCGTAATTTACGGTGGAAAATAAAAGTATTACGGTGGTTTTCTACTGATTTACGGTAGACCAGAAAGTTCAAGGGACTACCGTAACTTACGGTAGATACCGTAAGTTACGGTGGAGTCCTGGAATTTCTATAAGTTTTTGCATATTATAGTTAATCGAATCCGTTTTGATTGTAGTTTCGATTATGTAATAATTATAAGAGTTCTAACACTAAGATTTGTTAAAAATCTTCAGTTTTCAGGTTTTGAAAGTATGTGGACGATGATCAAGCCTGTTTTGAAGAACCGAACACGAACTTTTGAAGCTTCCGCGTTATCTAACTCTAATAGACAATGTTTTTTTTTTTTTGAAAATGTAGACTATTTGCTAAACAACTTATGAATGTTTGAATTAGTCGTTAGTTGACTAATGTTTTGATGCTTATGAACTTTATCTATGGAACTTATGTTATCAATTGGACATCTTTTATATAAAATTGTATGAATTATTATTAAATTCAAATAGTAATTATAAGGGTGTTACATTCATCCATTCCATGAACATTGACATTTTGACAGTAGGGTTACTAACCACATCACAGAGATTTGAATCATCGTCATAAACAACACTTTGACCATCTTCACAATGAAAAGATAATACTTCAACTGCTGGATATCGATAATGTATATCAAACTTGAATATTCTCCAAGCAGCTTCACGGGCAGAAATATACCTACAATCGAGATATT